>VDFB02329817.1:152499-199605 GCA_007258455.2 Sequoia sempervirens
AAATCACTACATTTCAAATAAGGATTGAAAGCATATATATGGGTTTACATGCAACCAAAAAAATTGAGAGATGATGCTATCGAAGATTCTTGAACTTAAAAATTTTCCATGGACCAAATATGTACATATAATTGTAATTTACACAAAATGATTTACAACTATGTACAAGTTACTATAAGTTCTCATTTGAACATGTATAAGGTTACAAGTGAACTTGAAAACCATGGATATAATCTAATTCAAAGATTCTGGTTCAGCCCGCTCTTCAATAACATGTAGAATTTTTTGATGATCATCACTATCTAATCTCCATTTTCTTCAGCCACGTGCATGTGGAACTACATGAAGATGTAGAGTGGTGGCAATTATTAAGTGACTATATTGATATACCTTGTTATCAGGTTGATAGTCAACAAAATGAATCCCATGTTGAACAACTTTTACTTTTTTTAGATATGTCCCTTGCACTACAACAGAACCTGCATGGTAAACATGAACCTAAGGTAAGACATATGAACATGTGCAAGATTTTTGTGCTCAAGGTTTGTACAATATATATTTAATGTTTATAATGTAATTTTCACATGTGAATGTAATGTATATAAAATTTTAAATTCAAATTCACCTGTGGGAAATGACATTCCATCACTTGTTTCAGGTTTTGTTAGCTTATTCCTCTCTTTTGTTCAATGCAATAAATAATAGCTAACACCTTTGATTTTTCCAGGCTCTGCTATGACTACAAAAACATCTCCTGTACACCAAATTTACACAAAAAAATTATAAAAAAAATAGAAATGTCTCTAAAGATCATTAACTAGATATATATAATATTTAAATTATTGAAAACTTGCACATGTGTACCTTTTCTAACCAATTCTGAATATGGTCATAATCAATTGAAATCAAAGGAATTTATTCAAATATTTCTTCCTTTTTTTCATCATATGTTTCTGAAACAACTAGTGGAACTGTATCCCATTTACCAACATATCCAAGTTCTTGATTGTTGCATGCATAATCAGATTTTCCCTTAATGCACTCAGTGCAAAAAAAAGAGCAATCCCTTGTGTCTAATATCCATCCATGACGACTATCTGAACTCCTAACACAATGCAAAGATCTTGTTTTTTTAACCCTCTTGCATCCATGCATCGATCTTCTATCCACACCTAGATACATATGTACAAGAAAAAAATTATGTGAACAAATATGTATATATATATATTAAATTTAAATAAATTCAAATTTTTGATTTAATGTAATTTATACATACCCGATATCTCCCAAAACACTCTATGTGGAATGTCTCAGTTTGTTCTTGAAGATATGCTAACCACATTTGATGCAAAGTGTTTCTTGCACCATTCAGCAACATCATGTGCATTGTCTAGACGATCTTCTTGATAACTCATTTGATGCTTTCCTAAAGCTCGTTTGATGCAAGCTCCTGCTCCATCATGCTCACCCTTTCCATTCCCACTCTAAAAAAAACTCCAAACATGTGGTATTTTGTAGATTTTATGATATCTACAAAGTGCATAGAATGGTCGTGAAGATTTGAATTGTGTCACACATCCATCTAAACATACAAAATGATTTTCAAATTTTACACCCCTACTTCTCAAATTCTCAAAAAATATTGTAAAGCAATGTTGGACAAAAAGTGTGCCATGCTCTTTATTATCACTAATATAAAAGTGATATTCTTTCTTAATGGCTCATTCTTCATCTGTACTCTCAACACCATCCAAATCTGATTGTGCATGTCGATAACGCACATGAACCATAATAGTGATCTACTTTGAAAATTAATACTCTGATTGAATCTCCTTTTGATGTACAAAGGAGTAATTTTCTGCATAGTCAACTACTAATAGAACTATTCCACGTGGGAAAGTATATCTCAATGTTTGGAATTGTTGTGCTTGCCACTTAGCAAAAAATGAATGATGTATGTATGGTCGTATCAATTTTTGAAAGTATTCCATAAATTTTCCGATGGGAATCTCTCCTTCTACATAGTTCAACCTTGTGGATTCTTTCCCAAAATTTGTTTACAACTTTACATATTTGTACCCATGTCAGTAAAATATGTGAATAACTAATAAACCACACTTGATCAATCAAACATTACATCAAAGAGAATCCAAATAACAATCTATGATAAATTGAAACAAATAAACTCTCTAAAAATAGTACTTACCTCTTGCAATTTATTGTCTTTGTTAGGTCAGTATCCTCAATTATTGAAGGAAATTTAGCCAAATTTTCACATGTCTCATAAATTCCTTTTATGCAGTTTATTTGAGGTCCATTTTCATGATCACATAATATATAATTTATGAACAAACTTGCTTGTTTGGGAGGTGCATTTTGAAACCCACATCTTTGTTCTCTCATCTTTCAAAACACCTGATAGTAGAGATCAAATTCAATATGGTAATGGCAACAACAAGTTTCAAAACACTTGTTTATCTTCACATAATATGGCTTTAACCTTTGAAACATTGTTTGCCCAATCTTTATATGAGGATATGCCTTACAAAAGTTCATATACATCTCAAATTGTGTTATGTCTAGCCAATGTTTGATATGATTTTCATAAATACTAGGTCCAATCCTATGTCTCATAACATCTCTAGTATTTGATGATGGACGAGTCTGATCATGCCAAAAACTTGAGACCAAGTTCCTAACAACATCTTCAATCCTGTCAAAATGGGGAGCTCTACACATAATTGCCCAATTTCCTTCTAAACTCTCATCCAAAAACTTTCTCTTTTTCTCATATTTTATCAATGTGGTTCTACTATAACCAATTTCAGTTGAAAGTGTAGACATTTTTCTTTTTCTTGCTATATCTTGATGTACAATAGATGTCAACATCACCCTTCTTGCAGTGGCCTTATCCACTAATCGAAATCCTTTCCTAATGGAATCTAAACCCTTTTTAATATTTTGAACAATATCCTTTTGTAATCCCATGCGTTTCTTCTTATTTGATGTTGAATGTACACCCAACAATTGTAATGACTCTTTGAGCTCATCACGAAGAATTAAACGTGATAACAATTGGGTTTTTTCAAGTGTATCGAGATGATTGAAATAATGATTGATAATTCCATTTATAGATTTAGTCATTGACCTCTTTCTCTTATTATAAGGTTGGTTGGCATAATATTTTAGTTTCTCCATATCCATTTCAAGTAAATGATCTAAATTTCTATGAGAAATTTTTTTCCCCACCTTCTCAGCTAGTTTTATATGCTCATCCATACCAGTAGGAGGAAGTGATCCCGACTCCTCTCCAATATGCATTGTTTGAACTTGTGCCTCCTCCCTATCTTCAAGGACCATGCATTCTTGAGCGGATTCATTTGATCCAATGTCTAGATTTGGCTCGAATTGAGCATGAAAACTTCCTACTTGTTGAGCCCTTCCTACACATGTTTCACAAAATATTTTACAAACAAAAGTGAGAGATGATGTTAAATATACGTGAAGTTTATGTATGCAAGCAAACAAACTGATAAAACATGATGAATTATAAGTGAGAGAAGTTTGTGCTAGTTTTATATGCTCATCCATACCAGTAGAAGGAAGTGATCTTGACCCCTCTCCAACAAGCATTGTTTGAACTTGGGTCTCCTCCCTAACTTCAAGGTCCATATGTTCTTCAACAAATTCATTTGATCCAATATCTAGATTTGGCTGGACGCCAGCTTGAGGAATCCCTAGAGCATAAAACATGAAAATAATATGAGAACATTGAAGTGATGAAAATAAAAGACCAAAGACACAAAACACAAATATTGAAAGAAAAAGAATTGGCTTAAGGAATTGGAGTCAAAGATCATATAAACATTGCAACTTGCATGACCAAGATGACTTGAGGACATTTAAAAGTATTTATAGTCATTCAAGTGCAATGATGGTTAGAAACCTTCAAGTAAAAGTTCTAAACACACACTTGAGAGTGAGAGAGAGAAGAAACAAGCATGTACCTTGTTTCTTTCTATGATAATTTTCCAAGTTTTGATCATGCCTCTTTTGTTCTTCTTTTGACAATTTTTCGTTGAGACGCATTTTTTCTTTTTCTTTGTTGTCCCATTTTATTCTTCAACTTAAAGATGACTCTAAACAAGTCCTCTACCAACTTAGTTGAATTATCCTCCAAATTTTTCCTTGATTGATAAAAATGAAAAGTTGTCAAGCTCCAATATTTTCCTCCTTGATAAATGTGCAAAAACTTCTCCAAAATCTGCACTCCAAGTTAATCAAAATTATTCAAGTGTACATGGAATAACTAGATCCTAGTTTAAATGAATCAAGTAGTAAACAAACAAGTTATTTCATTGTGGAGTTTGTTGTTATTTAATTCATAGGTATGCACAACATATCTAGTAATTTTAGAATTTTTTAAAGTGTCAAAAATGTATATTAGAGGTATAATTTGAATTGAATTTTCTTAATTATATTTGAATTGAATTTCAAGTTAGTTGTCGAAAATGTATAATAGTGGTATAATTTGAATTATATTTTCTTAATTATATTTGAATTGAATTTCAAGTTACTTGTCAAAAACGTATAATAGCTCGATATAATTTGAATTGAAATTTCTTAAAATTATATTTGAATTGAATTTCAAGTTACTTGTCAAAAATATTAATCTTGTTCTCAACTCAATGGTTCATGTTGCTTAAGTCATTTTTAAAAAATATTTATTGTGATCAACATGAATGAACTTAATTATAAAGTGGCATTGATTTACCTAAAATTCTACTAGAGATCAAATGTATATTGAATATAAGGAAATGTAAGTTGTAATATATCATAAAATAAGAAAATATGTATGTATATTGAATATTTAAAGCAAATGCATACATATATTATGTGTAAACATGTTTAAACCATAAGCAAACACATGTACATACATGTAAAGGGATTCAATACATATAAACATAACACATATTATAAGTAAAGAGGAAAATGTATGTATATATCATATAAGAAAATATATGTACATATCATAAAAGAAAAATGTAAATTAAAGATCATCAAATGTCAAATACTAAAGATCAACAAATAAGCAAATGCATGTATATCATATAAGCAAATGTAAGTTAGAGATCATCAAATATCAAATACTATTAAAGATCATCATATAATCAAATACATGTCATAAAGATCATAAATCTAGAGTGCATGGCCTAATATGAATGTCTACTCCTAGACGAATGGCCATCTAAATGAGAATGGTCCTGCTCTGATGGATGTGTTGAGCCCTGCAAATAAAATTGTGTACAAGATGTGTTAAATACATATAATTTATATTAAATAAATTTTATGAAAGTTATTTTTAAATGAACTTG
Organism: Sequoia sempervirens; assembly: GCA_007258455.2. Classification (NCBI taxonomy): domain Eukaryota; kingdom Viridiplantae; phylum Streptophyta; class Pinopsida; order Cupressales; family Cupressaceae; genus Sequoia; species Sequoia sempervirens. The sequence goes on from VDFB02329817.1 coordinate 157,875, forward strand.
TATTTTTAAATATCAATCTAGATCTATGCATACATAAATATATTGCATGTACATATACACGTGTGATTATATAAAAATGTAAAACTCACATGTCCACTGACAGCAAATTCATCCACAGAGTCACATCAATCATGCACATGATCTGGACCAAGGCTAGGAGTGATATGAGGTATGTCCACCTGTAACAATATATATACACATATATATCAACTTACATGAATATCTAGTTAAAAATAATAATAATAATAATGAAAAAAGAATTGAAACATGCACATGCACACATACATGCACATTATTTGATATCAAATGACCTAAGTCCTCTGAAACAGTCGCCTCCACCATATCCACCAAATGATCAAGTGACGAATCAAGATCTACATCCATCTGATCTATCCCATTTCATGCCATAAATGATGAATGTAGAGGACTATGAAGGTGAGATGGCATCGGTGATGATGAACTAGAACCAATCAACATATCAGTAAAACCCATAGTCTGTGCAGCTGCTGTATGAACTGTAGGTGGATCCTAATGCGCACTAGTGCTCGCCTAAGAGTGATGGGATCTTGGAACTAAATGACCTCTGCATCTCAAATTCTCTTTAACATGCTCTATATTGATCCCATTGTCTAATGCAATGTGGGAATATGCCTCCAATAGGTTCTCAGCCAAACAATGCAGAGTCATGTGTGACATATCTCCTATAAGTGCATCAAGCTGTGTAGGAGTAGGGATGTCGGCCACTGTAAAAAGATCCATGGTGGTCCACTGTGCTGAAAATGGTGTGGATCAGGAATATTTGGACATCAAATACTGACCTACATGATCATCAGATATCCTAGTGGTGGCAGCCGCAATGTCACCTACAGTGTTAATTGCTTCCTTTTGGGAAGCAATGACAACCTCATTTGTTATGGGGGCTAGAGCTGGGGTGAGAGCAGGAGAACTGTCACCAACCAATACCCTAAACACTAGGGGTGGTCTATATGCTCGATGATAGGTGGGCCTATCAACAATCCTACCACGCCCCTGACCAGCATATGGTGGAATCTCCAGATAGTTAACTTTGAGACCCAAATGGACCTCAAAATACAACTGCTGAACAAAATATAATGGAATCTGGTCAATGTTTGGGTATAGACCATGTGCTATGAGAAATCGTGGGTAGATCAATGATGCAATAGCATGATCGACACATCTAGTGACCTGGTATCCCCTAACCTTATGCACATTTTGATGAAATGGAAAACAAGTGGCTTTTATCATTTCTTTGGTGACACTATCTTGTATTCCACAGATAGAGTGACTGCTATTCTTTCCCGCATGCAGGAAGAAGTACATGGTGAGTATCCCCTAACCTTATGCACATTTTTATAAAATGGAAAACAAGTAGCTTTTATCATTTCTTTGGTGACACTATCTTGTATTTTTTTAAGGGGAATGTCACCATGTACTTCTTCCCGCATGCGGGAAAGAATAGCAGTCACTCTATCTGTGGAATATGCACTAGTCCTCTCAAGTTCATCTTTTAGTTTTTCTAGACTATGCAATATTAACATGCATGGTTCACTATATATCCCCGAGTTTGCACCTTGTGCTAATGAATCTCTCAATTTTTTAATCTCATTACTAGTATTTGCAAACAAAAAATCTGGCACGGGTGGAACATGATCTGCATTTTCCATGTTATATATATATATACAGTACACCTAAAAAAGCAATGAAACTTTGGTAAATATTATATCTAGATAAAGGGAATACAAATCTAAAATAGAACTTGTAATAATTCATCTACTCATCAATAATATTTTCATACCATTAACAATTTAAAAAGAATTGGAAGACAACTATAATCTATAACATAGCATCCTTAAATGGTTCAAATTTTAAATGAAATGATGAAAGAAAGAATAAGAATACAAAGATTAGTATAAAATTATTTGAAAATAATTGGGGATAAAAATATTTAATCTAATAGTTGTTAACATAAATGAACTTCAATTATATATCCAAGAACATAAAAAATTATAGATTGGAAAGCAAAATAATCAGACATTTATCATATTTTTATATGTATAAAGTTTAGATACCATCAAACTATTTAAACTTATAGATTGCATAAAGCTATAAATTGAATCGTTAAAACTAATTTATTAAGAATCAAATCTAATTAAACAAAAGTGGGAGACCACTTATAATTTTATTTATATATAATATTTTACATATAGCTGGTTCAGGTGGACATACTGGCGAGAAAGAACCAGCAAGAAAACCCCCAGTTGCAGTCCGAGTAACAAATTTTACAAAATATCAAAAAGACCAATGAGGTCCTAGTACAAATGACCAATTTTCTAATTACAACATGTTACAAAAGCACATTGGTTGAATACATCAGTACAAAATCATCAATCTCCTCAATGGAAATGGTAGATTTGTATCTGCTTAGAACTTGGTAGAGATGCATGAAGAAGTGTCATGCATTGTGGATAATAACATGCCTTGGAATATGTGAACATAGGTATCTTCTTATGAAACAAAACCTTCTTTTAATAATTAACATTAGAAATTAATATAGTTTGGCAAGCATATTGTATAATCACACTAGAAACCAACAATGGAAGATTGAGAGTCTCAACTAAGAATTCCACCAATTATAGATAACATTCATACTAGAAGCCAACAACAAAAGACCAAATTTCATAAATAAAGTTCATGTGTTATATATCATGCCTTTGAGGGGTCCACAAGTACCATGAGCCTTTTGAAATCCTTCTCCATCTAAATGCATCCATTCCAAGACCATTGGGAGGTGGGTATACAATATGAACCAAGAATTAATTTCTAATGTTAATTATTGAAAGAAGATGAAGGTCCTTATTTACCCTCAAATGAAATTTAAATTGGATATTTTAATGTTCAATATAATGAAATGTTTAAAAAATGAAAGTGACAATAATATTGAAAATAAAAATGTTGAACATGAAAGTGAAAATATTGTAAAATTTGATGGAACACCTATTGATAAGAGTAGCATCATAGAAGAAGAAGAAGAAATACATCAACAATTTATTGACTAATGTGGATATGAACCCTATGACATTTAAATTGCACTCAATAATTGACTTGTTGATAACAATGATTAAATTGATAGCTCACATGAACCAATGAAACTCAATGTGTCTCCAAATTACATAAGAAGAGAGAACCTTTGTGAAGAAGAAAAAGAAATTCAAAATCCATCTTTTTGTAATGAGTTTGTTAAAATTTAAAAACATTCAAGAACCCTAAAATGGTTTGAAATTGATGAGCATAATAGAAATTCTTGAAGGAAAGAGGTCATCACAAACCATTCGGTTGTGGGCTTAAAAAATTTTCAATGAATGGTTTTCCAATAAGACATTAAAAATTCCAAATTTTTATACAATTACTAAAGATGTACAAAATCAGACCTTTACTAAATAAATTTCAAAGATTCATGTAAACAAAAAGTTTGATCAAAATAATATTGTTGTTAAAGTTTTTTTTAATGCATTCAATTCTATTGTAAATAATAGTAAGGAAAAAGATAAAAGAGTTGCTCATAGAGTAATAACATCATTAGTAAGAAATTAAAAAATTAAAAAGGCTCAATTATTAAGGTAAACTTGTCTTGAATTAAGCCTAAATCGTAAAACATTATCAAAAGTACTATCAATAAGATCATGATTAGAAATTCCTATTGAAAACCATACTTGGGCTTTTAGCAGTAGGCTTCCATGAGTCAATAAGAAGCTAATTAATAGCACAAAGGATGAAATTCAACAATTTTGGCACTCTAACTCTAGATTTACAATATGAGGTTGGAAACAAAAATTTTTATACTCTACCTAGGCCATGATTTTGTTATGAGTATGAAGAGTTTATGATAGAAATTTACATCCATTATTATTGAGTTAAAAGTAGGTTAAATATTATTTTTCTTAAAAATTCACTTTTATATAAATATAGGTGTTTTGGAGAACAAAGCTATAGTATGGATAAGTGATTGACATCAATGGCTATAAATTTCAAGGTGGGGACATTCAATATAATTCATAAGGTGTTATAATATTAAATGCTTTCATTGTTTAGTTAATTTTAATCAATGTTGTATGATTTATTAAACATTTTTTTAATATTTAAATGTAGGTGTTTTGGGGATTAGCAGTGATAGATCTAGCTCATTGAGAAAGGATATAGGTAGAGAGGAGTGACCTTGACAAGGATTGAGACATGGATCACCTCAGGGTGGTAGATATGAGTGGAACATATCCATAGAGAAGGATAGGCTAAGAGGATATATATAGTCCTGAGACAAATACCTTAGGGGCACCTTTTTAGTTGTGTGTATGCTCTACAGAGTGGATTTACTCATGAGTGCTTTGATGTATTTGAAGACACATTTGTATGAGAACATAGATAATATGATATGGGAACTATTAGTTGTGTTGATGATGGGTGTGATATTTTATGTGTATGTTGATGATGTGCATGATATATAGTTATATTTCTTGTATTTGGATGCTCATAGGTATGGATGTTCATGAATCTTATGTGTATGTCTAATGGTGGCATGTGGAAGGATAAATATGGCTATTGAAAACTTTACCATTATCTTGACAACTAATTATGGCTATATGATTATCTTATTGTAATGAACCTAAGTTAATTCAATAGATATTAGTGAAGTTGAATTAGGAAGCATGGATTGTGCTTTATTATACACATTTTATGTTTAAAAATATGGGTCTAATTTTTGCGATATTGAAAGTCAGTTAAATTTCTTCAATAGTATATCCAAGGTATAGGGATATATTAGTGGTAGGAGTAGTGTAGGATAAAAAGGAGAATGTATAAAGAGGGGAAGGTCTAGAAAGGTAATGACATGGTAATGGAAGGAGAAGTTACACTATAAGGTTAGATTTTCATAGGATAAGGAGGAATGGTATGAAGAACATATATGTATAGGATAGTGCTAGTAGTAACAATGGTGTGAACATATATAAAAGGATGGGAGATAAGAAAAATACTAGTGGAGAGAAAGGTGGTAGGACATGGGTGGTGGATCCCATGGAAGTGGTAACTATAGTATGATAGGAGGAATCATTATAAGAGGATGAAGGGTAGATGGATGCATAGAGGGTACAACATTATTAAAATCCATTAGAGTGGTAATATTATGAATAGTATTAATTCCCTAAGGATAGCCACCTAATAAATTATATAAATTACTAGCCAATGAGTGAGGATATTTAGGGTGGAGAGGTGCATCAATACATAATTATCAATTTAGGAAAATATCTTGTTTAGCAACATATGTATCTAAATCATAGTCATGATCATTAATTTTCATCTTCTTTAATGTGGCTCTTTATATGGCTGTCATTAGCTATTATATCAAAAAATTATTCAATCGTCATTTTATTTGCTAGCCATATTAGAGTTAAGATGAAAACTCCATAAAACAAGATTTTAAAAGATATTAATTTAACTAGATAAAAGATCAAGGAAAACACTCTCAAACATGCAATATACCCCAATTGCTTAGACAATGTATATTTCCTAATATTGTGTGCAACTAAAAACTAATAACATGTAATGAATGGATGTAGGTGATAATAATTAAATAACCCTAATTGAACTAGGGTTGTCCCTTTTATATATTTAAGTTGTAAGAGCATTGTATGAAATTGTAAGATGGGAATTACTTATGAAATGCTTTATGACACATAAGAGAATAAAAAAGGGGGGTTACACTAGAATATTGATTAGAATTATGAAAATAGTCAAGATCATCTTAAATAATGGGTTTGAATATGTCAAAAATGGAGTTTTGGTTATGAGGAGGATTTGAATTTTTTTGACAAGATGTAAAGTATAAATTCTAAATACATACTATAAACCAAGTCAAGGAATATGGTGTTGGAATTTGTGCCAAATTTGGTGCCATTTTTAGGTCATTATTTTGGCTCATGGCTTTGGTAAACCACACTTGGTTTATTGTTTAAATTTTTCCTATTTATGGATGCTTGAGATGGAGAAAGCATAATTATTTTGTAGGTATCGGCATGCTACTAGAAATTACTCCATATTCACATGTTGATGATACTACTATAAGGGTATGCACACGAATATTTTATTGTAAATGATATTATTATCAAATAATATAATTGGTTCATGTTTTTGGTTGTGGGATTTTTCTTCCAAGAGGATTTTCCCATGTATATAATTATGTTATAAATTTATAATTTATACATTTTTCTTGTATCTAAAATTAAATCTATATTGCATATTTATCTCTTGATAGGTTAATATGGGAAGTGTTTCCACACCTCAAATTCCTTTTAAAATACTATCCAATTCTTAATCAGTTTACATCCTCTATCTTATTGTGCAATACCTACCTACCACCAAAAATGTGTATACTTCTAGATGGACATTTGTAATGTTACAAATGATACAATTTGTGGTTCTATTTGAACTTCATAACTTTATATTGTTTGTTTCCATATGCTATTAAGTTCTTATATATGTTTCACTTGGTCTTTCCATTTAGGAGTAGGCTATCCATAGCTTTGATTGCTAAAATGGGAAGGCATATTTCATTTACACATAGGACATAAAAATGTATGCAAAATGGGGAAGTAAAATAGTGTATGTTGAAAATGCTTTAAAAACTTTCAAACAAATACAATTTGAATTCAACAAATTTGAAAAAAATCATATTTAGGGTTTCAAAATTTAACAAATAAATGCATTTTGAACTCTAAAAGATTTAAATTTCAAATACCTGGTGCTCGATATGCAAGTCGGGTTGATGAACTTTGGAGAGACGAAGTTGAGTTTGCGTTCATCAGAAAGAAGAAGCCAGTTTGCTCGTCGTCATGGTCTCAGTTCGCCGCACGGACCAGGGAAAGCAACTGGTAAATTTAGAAAGTGAAAATGACAGTTGAAAAAGAGAATGTTTTTGTTTTTTGTTATATTTAAGGGGGTTCGGTCGAACCCATTTAAATATAATTATTTTTATTTAGGGTTTGTGGGTTCGGTCGAACCCATAATGAGGTTCGGTCAAACCATTGGGTTCGACCAAACCCATTGAGTTTGGGGAAAAGGAAAAAAAAAAAATTTCCTTCCTCATATAATTTGTAAACCACTATTTTGGTTTGACCCTGTTTGATATAATGCCTCAAATAAATTGGAGGTGCCCTGGTAGAAATGTATGCAAAATGTGGAAGCATAGACAGGGCATGTTAATATTTTGACAGAGTAGAAATGTATCATAGAAATAGTGTATGCTAAAAAGGCTTTAGAAACTTTCAAACAAACGCAATTTCAATTCAACAAATTTGAAAAATTTTGCATTTAGGGTTTCAAAATTTAACAAACAAATGCATTTTGAACTCTATGAAATTCGAATTTGACAAACTTGGTGCTTGATATGCAAGTTGGGTTGATGAACTTAGGAGAGATGAAGTCGAGTTTGTTTTCCATTTGCAGATCACGTTTGTCGTTCGCCACATGCACAAGCACAAGGAAAGCAATAAAAAGTGAAAATGACAGTGACAAATTCATGTTTTTTTTATCTTATTTTAGGGGGTTTGGTCGAACCCATGTTCTACTGAACCCCTTAAAATATTTTTATTTTTGTTTAGGGTTTGGGGGTTCGATCGAACATATAATGTGGTTCAACCAAACCATTGAGTTTGGGGAAAGGAAAAAAAATGAAATTTCCTTCCTCATAAAATTTGTAAACCACTATTGTGGTTTGATCCATGAAGTCAAGTAGACACAAAATGAACACTTAGTGTGATATCAAGATGTTTAACATATTCTAAGCAATTAAAATGCAATGGAAAACATAATGAAAAACCTCAAGATTAGCCTAAGGAATTTGAAAATACAAAGAGGAAAGTGTTAAATGAAGACAAATGATATACCTTCCTTCTTGCAGCTGAAACTCCTTGGTTGGCCCTTGATTTGGATTGATATGTATGCTCCTTGATAGCTCTTGATGTGGCTAAATGGAGGATTTTACTATGTGCTTGGATGTAAATGCAAGTGAATGTAATTGAAGGCTAGATGAGTGTACAAAATGGCAGTATGTAGTTATAAAATGGCTAAGTGTCTAAAATGCCCTTGAGGAGGGGGTATTTATAGGAGAACTTGAATTCTCTAGAGAATTCAATGGTTGAGATTGATCCAACAAGGCCAAGATGAAGGGCTAAGGTGAGTTGAGGACTCACAAGCCCTCACATCTTGACATGTGGATTGTGAGATGGCTAAGGGGAGGTGAGGTGTAAATGAGGTGGCCAAAAGGTACATGAGGTGGAGGAAGGACAAGTACCTTCCAAGTACATTGGGAGATGGGAAGAATCTTGGGTGAATAAAAGTGAATTTTAAATTCACAATGATTGGAAGAATCTAGTGGATAAGAAAATGTTCCCAAAACGTAGGGAGTTTGTCACATGTGACTTGATGTGACAAGTCAAAGGTTCTAGAAGATGCATAGGAAAAGGGGATTGTAGGAATAATAAAAGTGAATTAAAAATTCACATGGGGAAGAGAGGAGCCTAGGGTGAATAAAAAGGAATTAAAAATTCCTTGGGGGCTAGGGAGAGTTGACCAAGGTACTAATTAGGTTTGACTAATCAGTAATTAGAGGATAATTAGGGGTTAATGAGGATTAGAAGCCAACTTGCAAAAGTTGAAGGATGTGACACATCCTAATCAAGGATTAGGCATGTGCACACCCTTAATAAAGATATTAGGAGATGGATTAGGATTAGATAAAAATGACATGTGAGGAATTAAAATAAATGTAATATTTATTTAATTCATTTGATGAAAAGAGGATTAAGGAGAGTAAGGTATTTAATTATTAATTAAATACCTTAGGGATTTGACAGAATTAAAGATATTAATTAAATAATAGTAATATTACTTAATTAACCCAGATAAGATGATGTTTAGATGAAAAATGATAAATTTGGATAAATTAAGTGTCCAAATTTGGATGTCTACATTTTTCCCCTCTTTGAGATGGTGTTACGAAGTAGCACCATTTCAAAGAATATTAAAACATGAAACCCAGAAGAAGATGGTTAGATTGGAAAAGATGCCCAGTCATCAAAGGGATGACTAGGAAGAAAGATGATGGGGGTGAAGATGAAGAGTAGGGATTGAGGATGCCCCCTCAAGAGGACATGTGGGTTCAAGAGAACACGGATGTGCTCTCGAAATGGATGAGATGAAGAAATGGGAGATGAGGAAGAGGATGTAAAGGGATGGATATGAAAGGATGAAAAGGCGACAGGAGGTTGGGAAATAAAAATGGATGCAAAGATGAAGATGAAGTTTCCCCAGTCAAGGTACAAGCCAAAAGGGGTTGAGGATGGATGGAGTGTTGTCAATGAGGATAGGGAAGGATACATCCCAATGAGTGGTATTGATGAGAGAAGGATACAGCCCAAAACGCCACTAAAGGATAGGGAAGAGTACCTCTCGATGGGGATGATGAACGTGGTGTTGACGAGGGAAGGATACATCCCAAAACAACACCAAAGGGATATGTAAGAATACATCTGCATGATGATGAGGATGATGAGGATGATTGGATCAAGGCTTGTAACAAGACTGGGAACAAGACCAAGGATACGATTAGGTGATTTGGGCTAAATGGAATGGATGGGGATTGGATAGAGATGTGAGATGAGGATGAAGGAGAAATGGATGGGGGGATACATGCAAGACAATAAAATGGAAAATGAAATGCAATACTAATGCAATTTTCCATCTTTGGAGCACTAATTTTTTCTATAGCATAAGACACCAAGTGCTAGGGCATGTGGAACCAAGGCGTAATAGTGTCTAATGCATGAAATAAACACAACAGACAAGAAGGCTATCCCAACACCCCAAGGTCACAAAGACCTTGGGCAGTCCAGGTATTGAGATAACCACAAGCACAAAAGGATGCCCCAACATAACACAAGACCTCGGGGATCTTGGTGGGTACTACGTGGGACAACCAAGAAGACACAATCAAACAAAAGATCAAGATATGCCCCTATGTGGACTAGTCAAAACACACCATGATATGATGGATCAAGGCGACCGTGACAAGTGATGATAGGGAGCTCAAATGATAAACAAAAGCCAAAAGTATCAAAAGATCACAATTAATTTCAAATATCCTTTGCCATAGGATCAAGGGGATGGATGGGATTGATGAGGTCTGTTAGGAAGGATGCATCCTGTGGAGACCGAGGATGGTTACTAGACTAAAAGATCGATATGACGTAGGGTATTCAAAACTGATTGGATTTGTTGATACAAGTGGATCTTATTTGTTAAGAACCAGCTAGATAAGGGCATAGCTTGACTACACGACACAAGGGAGACAAGACATGAGACTGACACACCCTAAAGACCTAGGGGCTTGGGGGCCAATCAAAAATTATCCTTGCCTACGTGAAGGTGCAGAGCCCTCGTAGTTCGGTAAAAGGCTGACGATTGACCAAGATGGAGACCTCGATGGATGACAAGATGGAAAAAGAAGAAAGACCGATGATAGATGATAAAGGATCCCCGGGGGTGGATCAAGTGATCGAGCTTACCTATGTGAAAGTGCAGGGGCAATGTAGTTCGACCAGAGACCAAAGATAAATGATCGATAAAGGATAATGATAGGATGAGTGGAGGATGATGATAGGATGAGGACAATCACATAAAGCTCAGGGATGGAATAGTTATCCAAAAAGATGAATTGGGAGGATAATATGATGGGATTGATTCTACACCAAGTTTTGGGGTTTAATGGGAAAATCAGATTTTTCCAGATTTGGCAATTTTCAAAAATTGTCAATTTTTTCCATTTTAGGAAACCTCATGGATATACTTTTGGGAGTCCAAATTTTTTCCAAGAAATACCCAATATTGAGATAGGATGAATTGCCAACTAACATCCCAAATTCGAGATATGCATTTTGAGTTATGAGTGAAAACAATTTTTCAAAATGTTGGAAAAAATACTAAATTAGGATTTTGAGGGTCAAGATGAAAGTTTGAAGCCCCAAAAATGTGGCAAAACGGGTTCCAATGGCTTTCAAAGAGACCAATTAGGAATCCACTTGTTATCTCATAACACAACCACCTATCAAATTTCAACTCAAACGGACACCCGAGTCAAAATTTATGGCCTCCGGAAGTTTCGGTGTAAAAATCAAAAATCAATTTTGAAAATTTCAACACATGGGTTTTGATGGCGGAGGGAAATTAGAAAATGGGCCAGGATTAGTTTTTTGAAAAAGATAATAAAAATGTGAATTTTTGGCCGGGGGGGCAAAGGACGGTGGGATAGGGGCGCGCCACAGTGGGGCGTATGCGCCTCGGGCTGGGGCATACACGCCCCGACTAAAGCGGAACTGCCCCAGCCACGGGGTAGACACGCCCCGCTAGGGCGGTGCCACCCCATTGGCGGGGCGGACATGCCCCACTAGGGCGAAGCTGCCCTGGCCTCGGGGCGGAGACGCCCCAAGCGGGGGCAGACACGCCGCCGCAGCTCGGGGCAGATACGCCCCGAGCTGGGCCCGGACGCCCCGACAGCTCGGGGCAGAGCCGCCCCGGACAGGGGTGGACACGCCCCGGGAGCTCAAGGCGGACACGCCCCAAGGGCAAAGCCGCCTCGACGGGGCTGACACGCCCCGAGGGGGCAGAGCCGCCCGGGGAGGGGCAGAAACACCCCAAGGAGGGGCGAAGCCGCCCCAGGAAGGGGCGGAAACGCCCCGAGGGGGCGGAGCTGCCCCGAGGAGGGGCAGACACGCCCCGAGGAGGGGCAGACACACCCCGGGAGGGTGGAGCCACCCCAGGGATGGGCAGACACGCCCCGAGGGGGCGGAGCCGCCGCAAAAAGAGAGAAGAAAGAGGGATGGGGCGATGGTCATTGAGAAAAGATAAGAGATTGAAAAGATGTGTAAAAGAAGTAGAAGTGATGGCGATGAGATAAATGGCATTGGGTTGCATGGAAGGAGGCCTATAGCCAAATACCAATGACAAGGGATTGTGAGATGGGATGAGGATAAAGATGAAAGAATGGATGAAGGATGGGAGGGATTGTTTGGATGGATAGGAATATAAGGATTGGGAGATGAAAGGGATGCTAGTATAAATGGATATGAAGATAAGGATGGGGAGATGGAAGGGATGCTGTGATAGATGGATAGGGATATAAGGATTGGTAGATTAAAGGGATGCTAGGATAGATGGATACGAAGATAAGGATGGGGAGATGGAAGGGATGTTATGATAGATGATGTCTCCAAGGACTATGTCACAAAGGAAGCAGATGTCCCCACTCTAGATATGTCATATATGATGAGGCATGAGGGATGGGAGACAAGTGGATGGGAAGAGGAGATAACTAGAGGAGAATAGGATGGGTGACCAAGGAATACAACAGAGCATGGATGAAGGGAATGTAAACCAAGAGGTGGCCAAAGCATGTATAGATAGGTGCCTCTATTTTGATCAAGATCACAAGAAGGATGGAGGGATGGGAGATAAATGGGATATGATGGTAGGATGCGGAAGATAGGTGGGATGGAGGGGTTTTATGAAGAGGACGGATAACAAGAAGACAGGTGCATAGCATGAAGCATAGCAAGAAGCATAGCAGGAATGCATATCAGGAAGTTGCCCCCAAGTGCAGATGGGGATTTATGCATGACGCCTGTTTGCTAGGTTTTCATCATGATACTTATCCAAGGCGCTTGTTTGCCAAGTTTTCACCATTGGACGAATTGTTTCTCTTTACTATTTATTTATTTTTACATTTTTTTTATTTTTCAGATTTTTGGATAGTAGGGGGATGAAAATGGATAAGGATAGGGATGTGGATAAGGGAATTTAGAAGATACATGATAAGGATATGGATGAAGGACTCAAACATCAAGTTATATATGAGGTATTAAGAGCCCATGTTTGAAGTGACTGTTGGATGTTGGTACAACCTTATTAAGATAAATGGATTATGCAAGAGGATGAATTAGAGGGATTTGAGAGGGGAGATACATGGGATAATGGATGAGATGCTGCAAAGGGTATGGATGGAATGATGGGGGGGATATGTGATGGGGATATGTGTTCAGGACCAACATTGGCACATATGGTGGTGGATGTGAAAAGATAAGAGGATTGAGGGATGGAGAATGTGTGGATAATGGAGGAGATGGGGTGGTGAAATTTGGAACATAAGGATTCAAAACAGACTTAGGAGATGAAAGGGGTGTATGACTAGCTTGTGGATTAGCAACTTTGGATGTTCTTATAGATTTTTCATTTGATTGCATTGCATATTTTTTCTTTGGGATCCACATGGTTTTGATCTTTGCTTTGGTGGGCCTTTGTGGCCTATAGATTTGATTTACATTTAGATTTTTCTTCTCTTCACCATGTCTTTTGGAGGGGACATGGGGAGCCTTAGATTCATGTGGATGTTTGAATTTATGCATGTTTTCTTTAACAACCAAAGTGCATTTAGTAGCAATGGGATGGGTGTGAGGAGATGGACGATGTAGAGTGATGGAGGTAGGAGTATGGGGATTATATGTAGATGGAGGATGTTTAGGTATGTGCCTTTGTTGATCCTGACTATGGGGTATGTGAGAGGGATGTTTATGATGGATGAGATGGATAGGTGTTGGATGGATGAAAGGATGGATAGGACGAGATGGAGGAGGTGATTTTAGGATATAGGATCCCAGAATAGACATAGGACCTGGAGGAAACATGGGCATGGTAGATGGAGGATTGGAGATGGTAGATGGAGGGATGTAAGGACCCAAAATGGATGGAGCAGATGAAGGAGGGATGTGGATGGTGGTTTTGAGGCAATACGATAGAGGAGGAGGGATGGCAGCATATGATCTAGTAGGGCGATGGGAAGAGCCAACATTTCTTGTGAAAAAGGCTCGTTGAGGATGTCTAGAGGTTGTACCAACATCTTTAGATTGTGAGTCTTGGGAAATAGGTCCAAGACCTTGCATGCAGACTTGTTTTTTGACTTGGATGGGCTCTAAAATACCTTGCTCATGAAGGCCTAGACCTCTTCCTTGATAGTTCATTTTCTTGAGCATGCGATCCATGATAGGATTTGTGTTATTCTAAAAAATATGATGCAAGTCCATTATTAGGTGGAGGATGATGGGTGGTAAATACACTATGCTTTTCTTCTGTAAGGAGGCCACCATGGAAGAATGTGAGAGTACCAAGGGGATATGCAAGCGGTGTAGGGATAGCAGTTTCAGGCAACAATGGGGGATCATGAGAGGGAGATGATGGGATAGCAGCATGTGGATGGGTGATATGAGGAGAGGGATTAGGGGATATGATAGGATCTAAACTTGCGGTAGTGGGCTCATGTGATGGAGATGGAGATGGAGCGGTTGAAGCTTGAATGACAAGGGGATCATGGGATGGAATGGATGTGGGACCATGATCTTGAGGTGGACTAGATGGGATGGTAGGATCTTGATCTGAAGAAGGGGATATGTTGGCATGCTTTGGATTAGGCTCTTGGCATGACTCATTGTGTGCAGGAGGCATGATAATGGAGGCTTGGTGGGACTCTTCAAGTGAGGAAGATGGAGGGATGGAGGATTCAAAACATTCATGGGAATGGATTTTAGTGGATTGGATTTGGGTGTCGTCGATGGGTTTGGTGAGTATTGGAGTAGGAGGTGGGTGTTCAATGGATTTGGTAGCTATGATGGTAGGAGATGGGGGCTCGGTGGATTCAGAGGATGTGATGGTAGGAGATGGGGCTCAGTGGATTCAGAGGATGTGAAGGTTTCATAACTAATAGGTGTTGGGTGGAGAAGGGTCTCATCACTAATGATTGTGGATGATGGATTGGGATGGCATGATTCCATAACTTCAAGGTGTGGAGCGGGAGATGTCTTCTTTGCTATAAGTCCTTGGAGAACTTCTTGAGTGAGGAACTTGCATACTCTAGGTTTGGATGGCGAGGTAGGAGTGGATGAAGGATTATGGATTGGTGGACTAGGATTGGATGGGGGAATGGGATTAATTGAAGGGTTAAGAAATGGTGAATTAGGACATGCGGATGTGGGTGGTGGATCGTAGTACGGGTATGGGGATGGTGGATTAAGATGGGAAGATTGAGATGGCAAATTGAGATAGGGAAATGTGGATGTCAGATTAGGATAAGTTGATGTGGATGTTGGATTAGGATAGGAAGGTACGAATGTAGGATTAGAGTGAGCAGATTGGCATGGAAGATTAGGGTAGTGGGTCTATGTGGATGAAGGATTCAGATAGGAGGATGTGGATGAGAGATTAGGATAGGGGTATTGTGATGGCAGACTAGGATAAGAGGATGATGTAGATGAAGGATATGATGGATATCCCTTGTAAAAGGTAGCATAAGCAACATGATTAGGCATGGATGAAGACATAATGGGATAACTAGAAGGGGTGATTGAATTTTGGAAAGTGGGAAGAGAAAGCTTACTAGTGACGATAGTGTCAAGGGGATCTATGTCACATTCTTCTTGATCGACAAGACTTTCATTATCGTTGTCGACTTAGTTAGGGTTTCCCTTGACCACTATTGATGGAGGATAAGAATTCATGATGATGAAAGGATAAAGAGGATGGATGAAAGATTTGAGATGGAAATGGACTAAAGCTCAAATTAAGATTTTGGTCAAGCTCAGATCAAGATTGGACTAAAGCTCAGATTAGGATGATTGGATGATGCGATGGGATTGATTATGATGATAAGATTTGATTATCAAAGGATGATTGCGACACCGAATCTACTTCAAGATGGAAGTAGATTGATTGGGTTGAAGGTGATGTGATTGGATTGGAAGGATAAGGTTGATTGTATTTTGATTGAATAGATCGGATTGGATAAGATTGTGGTGATAGAATGAATGTGATTTGATTGATTGGGTAAGTGAATGATTTGACAAAACGATTGGATTTGATAGATTTGGATGATTAGATGGGTATGATTGGATGATGAAAGGTGTGAGAGAGACCTTGAACTTAACCAAAGGAAGTTACCCTTAATGACCAAGAGCTTTAATTGATTAAGAGGATGATCATAGCACCGAATCCACCTTAAGATAGGAATGGATTCATTGGGCTGAGGATGATAACTTACGACACCGAATTCACCTCAAGATGGAAGCAAATTGATTTGGGTCAAAGTTAAAGACTAATAATCAAGTTCAAGGGCTATGGTCAATTTAGGTAACCACTTTGTAATACAAGGTTAGGACGGTTTGGCTATGGGTGGTGTTTGGCGATGTAAATGGTAAAATTATGGTGTTTGTTAGGTGAGGGTATGGACTTTTGAATGGATTATGGGGAAATTAAAATGAACGGGTGGATTGAAGATAATTGTGGAGAATGAACGGGGATTTAGAATGGTTAAACAGAAGTTTGGAATGATGAGATGGAGGTTTAAAATGATCAAATGGAGGTTTTTGGAGGTTTAGAGTGAAAAAACGGAGGCTTAGGATGATGAGATAATGGTTGGGAATGGTTAAATGATGGTTTAGACGCTAAACAGATCCAAATGGGGAGATTTCAGGTGTTTAGGAGGGAAAATTCGCCCCTTTGCAGTGAATCAGGGGCGTAATCGCCTCACTACAGTAAATCAGGGGGCGTAATCACCTCACTGCGGTAAATCAGGGGCGTAATCGCCTCATTGCGGTAAATCAGGGGGCGTAATCGCCTCACTGCAGTAAATCAGGGGGTGTAATCGCCTCACTGCGGTAAATCAGGGGCATAATCGCCTCACTGCGGTAAATCAGGGGCATAATCGCCTCACTGCGGTAAATCAGGGGGCATAATCGCCTCACTACAGTAAATCAGAGGCTTGGTTTGATGAAAATGACTATGGCAAGGACTTTAAAATGACAATGATAAGGCCAATTTGTCAAAATTTCACTGGTTTCTCACAAGAAAACACTCTCAAGCAAAACACAATCCCATGATTAAAGTTAAGGGTATGCCAAAGAGGTCTTAATATAGGATGCAATAAGGTGTCTAGGAGTCCCTCGACATACCTCTTTATTAATGCGGAGACACAACCGCGAACACCAAACACACAAGCTGAGTTGGGAACCCCACGAGATAATCGGAAGGGCTCTACCAACTCTTCACACCTATCTGTGCATCACCCAGCTTCAACGCCCGCCAATCAATTTACGCGGATCGATCGGGGTACAACTTCCCCTTTACAACACCCCACCCAGACGCCAGTGGTTGAATTGTCCCTTGGGGTGATGAAATCCCGCTGTGTCCCACTATAAAGAAAGCACTAACCATCTCCAACTACTCCCCAGGCTCACACGAAGTGCAAGGGGAAAGCGAAAACAAGCTAATGCTCCCTTTGGGTAACACAAAAAGACAAGCACATCAAGCAATGAATATTACTCCCTCTAATTAAACTATGTTCTTAGATTAATGCAAACAACAAGGATAATTTAAAAAGTTTGAGCAAATGGATAGCCCTGCAAACAAATGTTAGATGTTTTATCCCGCTTCCTCCATCAACTTCACAAGAATATACTACAAAAGGTTAGCAAAAAACACATGTATCCTTGCAAGAACAATGTTAGGGAGAAAATAGCAAAGAAAACTGAAGCCAAGATAATAGTTTTACCTTTGGCTGTGGGACGCAATCTTTTGCAACAAATCGGCATAATCACCACTGGTAAATCGTATGAATCACCAATCATGCAGAAATCATAAGCAATGCCCCCCCATTGGCGAAAAAAGTATTAGCACAAATTTTGAGCCTAGGGGGGGCGAATCACTTCACCAAGTAAAGTAAATGCTAGCATAGAAAATAGTTTTCAAACCCAGGCCGTGAATTGCCTCACCTGCAGTGTTAGCACGTAAAATGCCACTATACGAATCGCCACATGAAAAATGTGTTAGCATTAAAAAAATAATTTTCAGCCTATAGCGAATTAATCAATCGCTTAAAAAATGTTAGCACGTAGTACAATTTTTATCCATAAGTATAATTGCCTCAATCAGAAAATGTTAGCATGTAAAATAGTTTTCAGCCCAAGGGGCATAATCGCCTCACTACGTAAAAATGCACAAAAAACAGTTTTCAGCCAAGGGGGCGTAATCGCCTCACTGCGGTAAAAATAGGGGCGTAATCGCCCCACTGCGACGTGTTCCTGCAAAAATTTCAACAACAGCAAACGTGAAGTATAGGAACCCATTTGTGGGTCCCACCGAGCATGCCAGAAATGTGATATCAAAATATTTAACCTATTCTAAGCAATTAAAATGCAATGGAAAACATAATGAAACACCTCAAGATTAGCCTAAGGAATTTGAAAATATAAAGAGGAAAGTGTTAAATGAAGACAAATGATATACCTTCCTTCTTGCAGCTGAAACTCCTTGGTTGGCCCTTGATTTAGATTGATATGTATGCTCCTTGATAGCTCTTGATGTGGCTAAATAGAGGATTTTACTATGTGCTTGGATGTAAATGCAAGTGAATGTAATTGAAGGCTAGATGAGTGTACAAAATGGCAGCATATAGTTATAAAATGGCTAAGTGTCTAAAATGCCCTTGAGGAGGGGGTATTTATAGGAGAACTTGAATTCTCTAAAGAATTCAATGGTTGAGATTGATCCAACAAGGCCAAGATGAAGGGCTAAGGTGAGTTGAGGACTCACAAGCCCTCACATCTTGACATGTGGATTGTGAGATGGCTAAGGGGAGGTGAGGTGTAAATGAGGTGGCCAAAAGGTACATGAGGTGGAGGAAGGACAAGTGCCTTCCAAGTACATTGGGAGATGGGAAGAATCTTGGGTGAATAAAAGTGAATTTTAAATTCACAATGATTGGAAGAATCTAGTGGATAAGAAAATGTTTCCAAAAGGTGGGAGTTTGTCACATGTGACTTGATGTGACAAGTCAAAGGTTCTAGAAGATGCATGGGAAAAGGGGATTCTAGGAATAATAAAAGTGAATTAAAAATTCACATGGAGAAGAGAGGAGCCTAGGGTGAATAAAAAGGAATTAAAAATTCCTTGGGGGTTGGGGAGAGTTGACCAAAGTACTAATTAAATTTGACTAATCAGTAATTAGAGGATAATTAGGGGTTAATGAGGATTAGAAGCCAACTTGCAAAAGTTGGAGGATGTGACACATCCTAATCAAGGATTAGGCATGTGCACATCCTTAATGAAGAGATTAGGAGATGGATTAGATTAGATAAAAATGACATGTGAGGAATTAAATAAATGTAATATTTATTTTATTCATTTGATGAAAAGAGGATTAAGGAGAGTAAGGTATTTAATTATTAATTAAATACCTTAGGGATTTGGCAGAATTAAAGATATTAATTAAATAATAGTAATATTACTTAATTAACCCGAATAAGAGGATGTTTAGATGAAAAATGATAAATTTGGATAAATTAAGTGTCCAAATTTGGATGTCTACACTTAGAAACATCAATTCAACTGTCATATTGTTTGATGTATCTTTACAATGGAAAGTACCAAAGGACAAAGCAGTAGATAGGGGGAAGGAGTTGTACATTCTTTCCACCATAGTATATCTTCTAAAAATGCATACAAGGTTTAACTGTTTGGTGCGCTAGCAAAAAAGAAGGGGTCAAATGATTAGAAGTTAGCGTCTACATTCTATATCAAGAGGGAAGCCATGTTCCCCACCTTCACAAAAAATCATAAGTTGACATCTTGATGAACTATATCAAAAGGGAAACCATTTTCCAAAACACCACAAAAAACAAGTAGTTATCTTAAGCAAGCTATTTACAATCTACTGTATGTATGCTAGGAGTTTTAAAAAAACTTCTTTAATCCTAGTAGCATTGCCCATGCCATACAATGCATCATATTTTAATGCTCGGAAGAAGTCGCAGTATGCATCCAAAACAATAAATGTTGTATGGAATTTCTTGACTGCCTATTGCACTAGCTCAATGTCATCATTTTGCACATGAAATGTTTCATCACATGTCTTCTTAGCATCTTCAATAGCGTTGTGACAACCTCTCATAATGTTCTCTACTAGGATTGAAATGTTGCTTCGGTACACGCTAGACCAATTAATAGAGCAAGAGCCTGATGGAAAGGGAGGAGGAGCATCAACTATCGATCCTATAATGTCTCCCTCGAACAAGCTGCTAGAGATGGTGATAATGTCTGCAGGCAGTTGCAAGTTCACCATTACCTGGGGAGTTCTGTAATAGGAACACATTTGATTATTTGCTAACAATAAAAGTTGCATTTGTATGATTCATAAATAGACAATTGGAAATGGCATGGACTAAAAAAATGTAAAACAAAGCTTCAACAGGATATGGGTGCTCTAGATGAAGGAGGCATTGCTCCAAAGGAAACACAATAAGCTAAGGATGAAGCCACAATAGTGGTTTACAATTTGATGGAGGAAGGAAATTTGAGAAAAAATGACCCCATGGCAAAAAAATTGGTTTTAGGGGTTCACATGAACCTACAAGTTCGACCGAACCCATTAATTATTGGGACCACATTTCTCGCCCAAAAAATAAAGAAAAAATGCATATTAAAGGGAGTTCGAATGAACCAAGATTCCAATGAACCCTGGTTCTAGCGAACCCCCCATTTCCCTAATTTTTTAATTTGTTCACACAAAAAACCTAAATTTTTACACTTCGAAGCTCCGATTGAGGATGAAAATGGGGGAATCTTTAGAAACCAAACTTGGAATCAGGAAATCTTCAGAATGAGCTATCCAATGAATATAATTTTAATATGTTTTGGTTTTATTATGTATTTGTTTTTTTAGTTTTATTAAACATAGGTTTTTCATCGAAAATGAAGGTCTTTGTTCTGCACATGTGGAAAAATAGCTAATTATCAAAAAAAAAAAAAATATGAGTGCACCAGATATTGAAGTCCTTGATCCAACAAAAAAAAATTGAATTTCAATATATACAAAAAAAGTTACGCGTTATACAATCGTGCTATATCTGAATTGTCATTGGTTTGACTTCAAAATTTGATTAAAGTAAAAACATTTAATAAAAAACTATTTAACCAAGTGTAAGCACTAGATATTAGAGTCACAAATGTAAATTTGAAAGAATTGGAATTTTATCCTTCATGGAAAAAAAGTTATGCGCAGTGTGCGTCACTTTTTAAAAATGTTGTTTTCTAAAAAAAAAAACTAGTTTTTGTGGGAGATGGAAAAAGAAGTGCAATCTAATTCTAAAAAATTTGAAAAAAATATTTTTAGAATCTATAGACAAAATGTGATAAAACTCTAGTTTGCATCATCTTCAAATGCCTCACGGTTTAACCGCTATAGGTGTCCGAATGTGAAAATTTAGTTAAAAATAAAAAATTCAGTGTCCAGTTTGGCCAAAATTTGTAAACCACTATTGTGGGATCACCCCTAAACTATACCTACAATTAATAAATAGATGTCTTTTACTCCAGTTTTAGTTATGCATGCAACCCTTATTTTTTATTAAATATACATGTTATGAATATGTAAACAAATGGTCTCAATTTAAAACATATCATTTAGCCACCCTTTAAGCATGAATAATAATATCATAAACTTGATAACCTTATAACTACTTGACATTTGCAAAGTGCTACTCATATCTATTACAACTAAGCCTATATTGATACCCTTAATATTACAAAACAATAATTGCCATTGCAACATTTAAGACTAAACTCAAAAGATAGGATAAAATGTTATTGTTTTATCTACTTGATTATAAATTGAATTCATTTATCTCTTTTATGACTATATTATTATATGAAATAATTTAAAATTATATAAATATATGATAATAATTATGAGTATCCATTTCAACTACATAAATTATCCTCTATGAACATCTTTTAATAATATTTTTTTATTAGTAAATAACTATATATATTTATATATACTATTTCACCTAATTACCTTTACTACGCTGAAGGCGTGTCCTATATGAGCTTCCAGAGCTCATTTTTCCTATCAACGGTAAAAAATAAGAATAAGACTTGGTTGACAGGAAAATGAACCTCAACCGTCCATCATTTTTCACTATTTTTTCGTCGTTTTCCAGCTATTTTTCACCGTGTTTGTTACGTTAATTAAATGGGGTGTACATTCATTTACCAGCTCCTACAGTACAGTACAGTTGTTTCCCTGTCTATCCCCTTATTGGCCTCTCCCACAAAGGCACACTAGGAAGAAAACAAGAAGCACAGAGATTCATGTGATTCTGACACAGTTAATTAAATAGCAGAACTCGCAGGGAATTATTATTAGAGTCCGTGAGACAGGTTGCCAGGCCCTACTTCACCTGCTCCTGCTCGGCAACTGCAGTCTCCGTATAAGTAACACGTCCACAGATTTTTTGGCCTAGATAGGAGTGCCCACAGGGCAAAACTACGTTAGAAAGATGGGAAGTTTTGGGATGGTGAAATGTTTGCACCCAAATCAATTTTATTATAGTTTTTCTTCATTTAAGATAATAGTTTAATATATTTATATATTGATGAATAATATAATTTTATGTGAAACAAAAATTTTATGAATATTTTACATTTATATGTTTACACATATTTTAAAATATTTATTCTCTTATATTATTTATATATATTTATTTTGGTATATTCACTTAAATTATGTATTTATTTTGTCTATTCATATGTTCATTTTAATTTTGTCCGAAGGCATGTCCTATATGAACTTGCAGAACTCATTTTGCCTATTAACGGCTTGGTTGACAATAAAATGAATCTCGGTCGTCTATCATTTTACATAAAATTAAAAAAAAATACATAATAATAGTATTCTATAATAAATAATAAAAAATTTAAAAGTATTAATACTAATAATAAAATCATTTTGTAAATGACCTATCAAATGATTTCATTTACTACACAAATGTGTGCAAAACAAAAACAAAATTTTCTCTAATTCACCTTCCACACCTCTTCGGCGTACCTATTAATACCTATTCATATTTAAAAATTAATAAGATCTTTATCGAAAGGAGTGGAGAATATGTTATTTTGTTCCCTTGCATGAAAGACTATTAGATGTGAGAAGAGTTGAAGATTTTTGTTTTACTCCCACTCCTATTACGTAAACTTACAAAGGAATCTACCTTCGCCATTTTTTTTTGCTTTTATTTTTGTGTTAGACTTTCATTTCACTTAGCTTTAATTTTGCACATTTACGGTGACCAAATTGCGTGGCAGGGATATATGCAATTTTGTTTATTTATAAATTTCCCCAAGATAGTAAGGTTATCAGTAAATAACGTTACACTATTTTTTTTTCCCTCTTGCTTGTTATCAGTAAATAACGTTATACTATTTTTTTTCCCTCTTGACAATAAAAAACCATAGTGCTATTAGTATTATCTAACCTCATAGATAATTCATTAGGCCTATATGAATTTACTGATCATGCTTTTACGTTTGGAAAAAAAGTTCATGATATTAGTAATCTAAAAGTAAACGGTACAAGCCCAATGTTAGCACTAAAATATTATAAGGCAACAGCGTGTTTAACTCTAACAACAAATCGATAAGAGGAGCTCATCAGTAGATTTTTTTTTTTTCAATGATATCCAATTCCAGTGGCTGCACTGTCCTGAAGTGTAAGCGATATAAATAATGCAATTAATAATACAACACTTTATGAGAATATTAGGGTTGCACTTATTACTATTGTAATAGAGCTAAAATTGCAAAATTCTTTAAATATTATTATCATGCATTTTGACTAATACGCATAACGCTGCCTTATTAGAATGCTTGTCATTAACATTAAACATTATATTTAATCACCTGTATTAAACATGGAAAATGACTCTGCACATGGTTTCTGATTGCAAAGAGATTGCCAGGTGGCATAGTACAACGGAGGTGGCTACGAAGCCTACAAAATAGAATGGCCATGCCATGGGCTGCCATGCCATTCCCACCGTTCAATTAGACGACGTACCGTCCTTTTTGCCATTTAACTGTTTCTCAGTGTGCGTGCTGCAGGTGGAGTGACAGACATTTAATTCTTTTTAATGATTTTATATTTTTACTTTTAGCTATTTATTTTTAAGTATTTTTAAGTAATGTGTGTATAATTTTTATTTATTTTTATATTAAAAATATAATGTAATATATATTTATAATATTTTTTATATAAATATAATTATATTAATATATATTGTAAAATTATATATTATAGATTGATATAATAATACTATAAATTATAAATTATATAATAGATTATATTATATATATTTTAATATAATGTTTATATATATTTTAATATAATATTTTTTTGTATAAATATAATTATATCAATATATATTATAAAATTATATATTTAAAATATATTTATAAATTTAGGTTTTTTTTATATAATATAATATTTATATTATTATATTATATTATATTTATAATAATATTATATTATAGAATATTTATATTATTTATTATATTATAATATTATATCACATTTATTACAATATATTATATATAACATTATATTCTATTTAGACTTGATTTGGCTCAATTAATCATTATTTAGTAGATTTATATATATATATATATATATATATTAAGTTTTAATATATACTAAAATAATATCAATAACATATATATAAACCCCTAATTTATTATATATTATATTAGTTTATGTTTTAATTAAAGATCAAATATAGATGTAATTTTGAAAATTATATATTTATACTTTTTGATTTATGTTTTAGATCTAAGATGATCACATTATTATTTATAGTCCTAAAATAAAAACTAATGACATCACAATTTAAACAATAACAAACAATACAATTAATTAATCTTTAAATGAATATTACAAATCAATACATAATCCAAATAAAATGTTTTTAAATAAAAATATATTTCATTTTGAAAATGACTAATTAAAAGTAAATTGAAGAGAAACCATTCATTTACACTTCAATAGACTTTTTTTAACAATTCAATACATAACACAAATACAATATTTTTGTATAAAAAAATACATCAATAATTAGTTTATGTTTTAATTAGCTTATCATTTATATTTTAGATTTAAGATTATCAAATTATTGTTTCTGCATTACCTAACATAAGAACCTTATTTATACTATTAAAATAAAAACCAATAACATCATAATTTAAACAATAACAAATATATATAAACTCTTTAATATTTTTTTTAAAATATATTAGAGATACTTAATAGTTTTAATTATTTATATTAGTTTTAGTTTTAATAAAATATCAAATACAGATGTAATTTTGAAAATTATATACCTATCCCTTTCAATTTATATTTTAGATCTAAGATGATCAAATTATTGTTTATGCATTACCTAACATAAAAAAATTATTTATGTTCTTAAAATAAAAACCAACATCATAATTTAAATAATAACAAACAATAAAATTAATTAATCTCTAAATGAATATTACAAATCAATACATAATCCAAATAAAATGTTTTTAAATTATAAAAGTATACATCTATAATTTTTAAATTTTTAAAATCATCAATTAAAAGTAAAATTGCAAAGAAACCATTTTATTTACACTTCAATAGAATTTTTTTTTAACAATTCAATACATAACACAAATAAAATATTGATTTAAAATATTAACAATTATTGATGTACTTTATTATTATTTTTAAATCAAGTATTAACAATTATTGATGTATTTTTTTATCTAAAAATATTTTATTTGTGTTATGCATTGAATTGTTAAAAAAAGTCTATTGAAGTGTAAATGAATGGTTTCTCTTCAATTTACTTTTAACTAGTCATTTTAAAAATGAAAAATTATACATATATATTTTTATTTAAAAACATTTTATTTGGATTATGTATTGATTTGTAATATTCATTTAAAGATTAATTAATTGTATTGTTTGTTATTGTTTAAATTGTGATAATCGTTTTTATTTTAGGATATAAATAAGTTTTTATGTTAAGGAATGCATAAACAATATGATAATCTTAGATCTAAAACATAAATAAAAAAGTATAGATATATAATTTTCAAAATTACATCTATATTTGATCTTTAATTAAAACATAAACTAATATAATATATAATAAATTATGTGTTTATATCAATAACATATAAAATAATATCAATAACATATATATAAACACATAATTTATTATATATTATATTAGTTTATGTTTTAATTAAAGATCAAATATAGATGTAATTTTGAAAATTATATATCTATACTTTTTGATTTATGTTTTAGATCTAAGATGATCACATTATTGTTTATGCATTCCATAACATTAAAAAACTTATTTATACTCCTAAAATAAAAACTAATGACATCACAATTTAAACAATAACAAACAATACAATTAATTAATCTTTAAATGAATATTACAAATCAATACATAATCCAAATAAAATGTTTTTAAATAAAAATATATTTCATTTTGAAAATGAATAATTAAAAGTAAATTGAAGAGAAACCATTCATTTACACTTCAATAGACTTTTTTTAACAATTCAATACATAACACAAATACAATATTTTTATATTAAAAAATACATCAATAATTAGTTTATGTTTTAATTAGCTTATGATTTATATTTTAGATTTAAGATTATCAAATTATTGTTTCTGCATTACCTAACATAAGAACCTTATTTATACTATTAAAATAAAAACCAATAACATCATAATTTAAACAATAACAAATATATAAAAACTCTTTAATATTTTTTTTAAAATATATTAGAGATAATATTTTTAATTATTTATATTAGTTTTAATTTTAATAAAATATCAAATATAGATGTAATTTTGAAAATTATATACCTATACCTTTCAATTTATATTTTAGATCTAAGATTATAGATTATTGTTTATGCATTACCTAACATAAAAAAAATTATTTATGCTCTTAAAATAAAAACCAACATCATAATTTAAATAATAATAACAAACAATAAAATTAATTAATCTCTAAATGAATATCACAAATCAATATATAATCCAAATAAAATGTTTTTAAATTATAAAAGTATATATCTATAATTTTTAAATTTTTAAAATCATCAATTAAAAGTAAAATTGAAAAGAAACCATTTTATTTACACTTCAAGAGATTTTTTTTTTTAACAATTGAATACCTAACACAAATAAAATATTGATTTAAAATATTAACAATTATTGATGTACTTTTCTATTATTTTTAAATCAAGTATTAACAATTATTGATGTATTTTTTTTATCTAAAAATATTTTATTTGTGTTATGTATTGAATTGTTAAAAAAAGTCTAGTGAAGTGTAAATGAATGGTTTCTCTTCAATTTACTTTTAACTAGTCATTTTAAAAATGAAAAATTATACATATATTTTTTATTTAAAAACATTTTATTTGGATTATGTATTGATTTGTAATATTCATTTAAAGATTAATTAATTGTATTGTTTGATATTGTTTAAATTGTGATGTCATTAGTTTTTATTTTAGGAGTATAAATAAATTTTTTATGTTAGGGAATGCATAAATAATAATATGATCATCTTAGATCTAAAACATATATCAAAAAGTATAGATATATAATTTTTAAAATTACATCTATATTTGATCTTTAATTAAAGCATAAACTAATATAATATGTAATAAATTATGTGTTTATATATATGTTATTGATATTATTTTAGTATATATGGGCATGGATGGCATCCGATGGCTGCCTGCAAGCCTCTACCTATCGGTTTGTACCTGCTGTTGTCTGTGTTGTCTCCAGCTCTTCCCGTCCTCCTGCGGCTGTCACCCATCACCTACCCTCTCCAATCAATGCCCATTGAGATGTGGGGTTGCCCAATAAAATTATTATATGGTTATTTTTATTAATGTTTGTCTTTTCCTCTTTAGTCAATACTTTTATGTCCACTCATCTCAATATTCTATCATTTTAAGTCTGTTTTTATCTGGTTTTCGCTGTTTTCTCTTGAATTTTTAAATATTAGTTTTATAAAATGCTTAATTATTGCTTAACCATGTCTTTTTTACTTACGTCATGACATCTGGTTTTGGCTGTTTTCTATTGAATTTTTAAATATTAGTTTTATAAAATGCTTAAATATTGCTTAACCATGTCTTTTTTACTTATGTTGTGCATTCAATTTTTTTTTAAACTGTATTTATGTTATAATATAGTGAGTATTTAGTCTATGAATGATAATAAATAATTTCAGAAATTTATAAATATTAGTATTAATATAGATATTTTCAATACATTTATCTAAAATATGTGGAGAAATATCAATTTGAAATTATTTATATTTATTTAAAAATTACTTTATTTATTATATATAAAAACATAAATTTTATGTGTTGTTAATTTTGAAAATATTATGTTTATTATTAAATATTAATATTTTAATATGTAAATTGATTCAATTTAAAGTGAAAAATATTTTTTTTTACTAACACATTCAGACTATTATAATCCACACCTTGCTACCATTTTAAAAGGCCTCTTAACATTTATTATGACTATTTTTTTTTTTAAATTATGAAATATTTTTTAACAATTTATATTATGAATAAAATTTATTCTATTAATAGAATATTTTTCATTTACATTATAATATTCATAATATTTATTATTTTAAATATAAGTATAAATGAATTAATAATAAATTATTCTAAAACAATTAGATTAAATTTTACTTATTACACATTTTTTTAGAGCTTTTTAGTTTAACTTTTATGTCAAATAATCTTTAGAGTATAATTTGTCCATGTATTTCTTTTTAGTCAATTTACTCCTTTTCTTTAAAAAGAAAATCCTAAAATGTTCAAATGGTGAAAATTGTATATTATAATATCATTTTTTTAATGGGTTTATTTTGATTAGAGTGTTCTAAATGTAATAATGTAGTGATTTATCTTTACCATTAAAAAAAATGAAAACGTAGATGATCTTAAGTAATTAAAATAATTTAAAAAATTAATTATTGTCATTTATTTATTCTAAGAAGTTTAATAAAAAATTTTAAAAAAATATTACAATCCACTTAAAAATTATTACATCATAATAATCATGAAAAAAAATCCAATCAATACAATATCCTTAATTTACATTACAATATTTATAATGTGTATATTCAAAACTTGTATATTTAATGTGTATCTTGTAATGTTTTGAATATACAAGTTTTGAATATACACATTATAAAAGGTAATCACATGATATGTCCATGAAAATTAAGAATACTGTAATGTAAATTAAGAATATTATAAATATTGTAATGTAAATTAAGAATATTATATTGATTGGATTTTTTTTCATGATTATTATGATGTAATAGTTTTCAAGTGGATTGTTATATTTTTTTAAAAGAATTATTAAATTTCTTAAAATAAATAAATAACAATAATAATTTATTTAATTTTTTTTAATTACTTATTATCATCAACATTTTCATTTTTTTTAATGGTAAAGAAAATCACGACATTATTACATTTACAACACTCTAATCAAAATAGACCCATAAAAATAATGATATTATAATACAATTTTCACCATTTTAACATTTTAAGATTTCTTTTTTAAAGAAAAGGAGGAAATTGCCTAAAAAGAGATGAGGGACAAATTATACTCTACAGATTATTTGACATAAAAATTAAACTAAAAAGTACTAAAAAAATGTGTAATAAGTAAAAAATTAATCTAATTGTTTTAGAATAATTTATTATTAATTAATTTATACTTATATTTTAAATAATAAATGTTATGAATATTATAATGTAAATGAAAAATATTCTATTAATAGAATAAATTTTATTCATAATATATAAATTGTTAATAATGGCATTTTAAAAAAAATATTTCATAATTTAAAAAAAAAAAGTAGTCATAATAAATATCAAGAGGCCTTTTATAATGGTAGTAAGGTGTGGATTATAATAGTCTGAATGTGTTAGTAAAAAATTACTTTTCACTTTAAATTTAATTAATTTACATATTAAAATATTAATATTTAATAATAAACATAATATTTTCAAAATTAACAACACATAAAATTTATGCTTATATATATAATAAATAAAATAATTTTTAAATAAATATAAATAATTTCAAATTGATATTTCTCCACATATTTTAAATAAATGTATTAAAAATATCTATATTAATACTAATATTTATAAATTTCTGAAATTATTTATTATCATTCGTAGACTAAATACTCACTATATTATAACATAAATAGAGTTTTAAAAAAATTGAATGCACAGCATATGGTTATCAATATTTAACATTCTATAAAACAATCTTCTAAAAATTCAAGAGAAAACAGCCAAAATCATGCCCGTATGACTTATAAAACAGACTTAAAATGATAGAATACTGAGATGAGTGGACATAAAAGTATTGACTAAAGAGGGAAAGACAAAAATTAATAAAAATAAACTATAAAATAATTTTATTGGGCAGCGGCACATCTCAATGGGCATTGATTGGAGAGGGTAGGTGATGGGTGACAGCCGCAGGAGACGGGAAGCGCTGGAGACAACAGCAGACAACAGCAGGTACAAACCAGTAAGCAGAGGCTTGCAGGGGCTTGCTCGGGTGCAGCCATCGGATGCCATCCATGCCCATGGGTGCAAATTGTCACCTCTATAGACAGTGCCCTATTGTTCTTCGATCTGATCATTGGAAAAATCAACTGCCAAAGAAAGTTCGGGTAACGGAAAAACAGCCGAAAAAACTAACGCGAGTAAATAAACATAAGGGAAAAACGACAACTGGAAAACAGGTGAAAAAATAACGAAAAACAATGCACGGCTGAGATTTATTGAAACACCTTGCAGGGTCTCTTGGATTTTGTGAACCGTTGATGGACATAATGAACTTTGAAAGTTCATATAGGAGCTCTCTGAGATTCTGCCAATATTCATGACTGGTGCATTGTCCCTGCCAATAATGAACTTTGAAAGTTCATATAGGAACTCTCTGAGATTCTGCCAATATTCATGACTGGTGCATTGTCCCTGCCATGTCTAAGATCACAAACAATGAGATTTTGGTTGACTTTAACTTGGACGAATTTGGTTACGGTACTCATACCCATCACAACTTGTTTCTTCATCGGCACTTAGAGGAATCCAGGCAAAACTAAACATTTTCAGCTACTCTGACATGAAAAATGCAATAAGCGATTTCCATGAAGAAAATAAATTGGGACAAGGAGGATATGGTAAAGTTCATAAGATATATTAATATGCGTTACAGTATTTGCATTCACGTGTTTTAGATTTATGTACAGAAATAAATTCTATAGAGCATACGTAACATTCTCCATGCTTTATATTTCCTAATAATTTTTTCTTAAGTCTCATGCTAATTAAAAATCATTCTCAAACCCTAAACTTCTCCTTTAAAATTTATCTAATTTTTCCTGTGCTCAACTATGGCTTTATAACAGGGCATTCTTCCAGATGGTCAATTAGTAGCAGTGAAGCAGCTGTCATTTGAATCTAAGCAAGGGAAGTGCGTGTTTATAAGTGAGGTAAAATTCGAAATGTAAATCAGATATTGAAGGGTTACTGATTGTTGAGCTTCGCCAAACAGAACCATATGATAAAAAACCAAACGAAATATCTAATCAACCAAACAGAAAATCTAATATATCTAACCAGGTATTGAAGGGTTACAAGGAGATGATATGTCAGCACTAAGAGAATACCCGAACTGTTGTTCTTGTGATGGAGCGTGAGGATGTAATTTCAAGAACGAGTATATTAGACCCGTCAACACTTCAAAATTATTAATTTGCAGAAGTGGCCGACATATTCATTACCTTGAAAGCTCAGTCATTGACTAGTTGAACGGAATCCAATCTTCTTTGCATAGTAGTCATTGGTGCTGCCCGATTTTCTAAGTATTTTCCTAGTCCTTGCTAAGAACGCCTACAACATCCATAGTTTTTATAAAATACTATCTTAACCTTGGAGAAAATGGGGTAACAACTCAAGTGGGCTTAATCTTGGAGAAAACTCCCTAGTTAAGCGCGCTTGAGCTGGAGCAGTATTGGGATGGGTGACCTACCGGGACGGACCAGTGCTTCACCTCTGTGAGCATCACCTAGATGCAATGAGTGCTAAGTGGACCATTCAATATCATGAGAGATGGGTTCTTGTTGAAACACTACTCATGAAACATGGGTCAATGAGTTTGACTCGAAACTACACGGTTGAATCCTGATAGCAATATCATAAAATACTATCTGTTTATGTTCTATTATATATTTAATAATTATTATATAATCATTGAAAATATATTATTTTAGAATATTGGAGTAATCAATAATAACATTTATATTTGGTACAATCGGAAGAATAAATATTATACATTCTTAAGCATTTTTCTATTGTCTTTGAGATTATTCAATTTTCAAGAATTTATTTAGATTAAAACTTCCTACAACGCAACAAAAATCCTTCAAGGTATTTTTAAACACTACTAGGTTATCAAGTATTCAAAAAAGAGCAAATTAGAAGGTTGTGTGAATGTGCAAAGTAGAACACCACTAATGGCCAAGATGATTTTTGAGCTTGGTTACAAGTCAATGATTATAGATTCATCTCACCTACAAACTTGTGCTCCAACATAATAAACATCAAATGCAAACTTCAAGATAGCTTAATAGTAGAGAAGCATTATTTTTAAGTATAAGTTATGAGACATTCTAAAATCTTGTCTATTTAACATCTTTCTTCTACCATCAAACTAAATATCATTATCCATCTCATTTGATTTCTAAAATATATTATATAATTTACTATCCTTAACTACCAACTCACTACTTTTAATTATTTAATTAATTTATTTAATTATCCTACTTAACCCTTTAAGAAAGCTTAATTTCTTTTACAAATAATTGATGTCTCACAAATTTTCACACATTAAAATTATAAGCACTAAAAATATCAAATAAACTCTAGTACAACGTAAGAAAATGATGTAACAACACTAAAAATCTCTAACAATAGATAAACTCTAGTACACACGCAAAGAAATGATGTAACAACACTAAAAATCTCAAACAACGGGTAAATTATTGTACTTGTGACAAACACACTAAACTTAACTTATTCCAAACTCTTTTTATAGACCCCAAACTTAGTCTGTTATCTCTCTTTTTATGGACCTCAAACTTTTTCCGTTCTCTCTCTTTTTCCATTAACTTTGTTCCTCTCACCCTCCACAATCACTTTCATGCAGTCACCATTAAACAATAATTAACAACTTTAACTTAAAAAATTCATTCTGCAAAAATAAACTTTGAACTTAAAACAATAAATTTAAATCTAAATGATTATTTAAACTATATTTAATATTATATAATATAAAGCAATAAACTTAAATTTAAATCCAATTTTCTTTGCATAGTAGTCGTCTGAGCCATCCGATTTTCTAAGCATTTTCTTTGATATTTTCCTGGTCCTTTCCAGGAACACCTCCAACATCTACAGTTTTTATAGAATGCTATCTATTTATGCTTACTCCGATCCAATTCCCTCTACCCTTCCCTTCACCGACATCATTTTTCTCACTACTGCTTAGCATTAATCATGGCATCCTCTTCCTTATATCGGCGACGAAATAAGGAACATAATGCTTTCTCTGGAATTGAGCCTCAGGGCACACGGAGGACAGTAGAGGAATCTTCAAGATTGTTTGATGTGTTCATCAACCACAGGGGCCCTGATGTCAAACAAACTGTAGCCTTGCAGCTTTACAATTCTCTAAAGGAGTTAGGAATACATGCATTTCTTGATTCGGAAGAGAAAGAACTCGGTGATTCATTTCCTTCAACCATTGAGAATGCCATCCACTCTGCTTCGGCTCATATCGCTATCTTTTCCGATGGATATGCAGAGTCCCCGTGGTGTTTGGCGGAGCTGGCTCTCATGTTACAAAGTAGAGCTAAGATCATTCCATTGTTTTACGGAGTGGACCCTTCTGCTCTTCGCTACATAGAAAGAGGAAAGTATGCCAAGGCGTTCGCTAAATATGAAGAGAGGAGGAGGTATATAGAGAAGCTTCAGGAGTGGAAGGAAGCCCTCCAATCTGTTTCATTTATCACAGGCTATGAAATCAGCAGCAATTTCAGGTAAGATCTCCGTGTTTTCATTGTACTTGAGTATTCTACATTGTTTTATTTATTCATGTATGATTTTTTTTTTAGTGGGCTATATTTATTTCTTATTAAGATCCCCTTTTACTATGTAAAGTATCAGTGACTGCCAAAACATAGTGTCAGCTGTTCAAAAAGAAGTTCAAAGGAAAAAATCTCTACATGTTGCCAAACACCCAGTGGGGCTTCACAAGATTGTAGAAGATTTTGAAAGGCTGTGTCTTGATCAGCTTGTGAAAGATATTGAAAGGCAGCGCCGGACGAATAGAGGCGGCAAAGAAAAGGCTCAGATCGTCGGCATTTTCGGCATGGGTGGAGTCGGCAAAACAACTCTAGCGAAAGAGTTGTTCAACCGAACAACTCACAATATGGGCGAGCTTGTTTTCTGTTCGATGTGAGGGAAGCCTATGCAAATAACAGTTTTCCTTCTTTACAAATGAAACTTGCCAAAGATCTATTCCAAGAAGATCGATTCAATTTTCAAAGTACAGAGGAAGGAAAGACTCATATCGCAGATTGCATAGAAAGGAGCAAACCGTTGAGATTCCTCATTGTTCTAGATGATATTGATGGCGTGCAACAGTTAGATGCTCTACTCATCATGGAAATTGTAAAGAAGTCAGTTGATAGCCTGGTAATTGTCACAACCCGCGATGTAGGGGTGCTTAAAAACACAGGAATTACTGTTGCTTATAATCTAAAAGGGATGGATGGAGACAACGCGCGAGAGCTGTTTTGTTGGCATGCCTTTGGAAAACCCTATCCGCCTAAGGATTATGAGAATCTGGTTAACTCTTTCCTAAATGTATGTGGAGGGTTACCTCTGTCTCTTCAAGTTCTTGGCAGTCATGTTCATGGCAGAGATCAGAATTATTGGAGATTAGAATTGACTAAAGTTAGCAAGACACTGCCTCGAGAAGTCCATCAAAGACTTAAAGTAAGCTTTGACGCACTGGACTACGAGGAGAAACAAATTTTCATGGACATTGCATGCTTTTTTGTTGATAAAATGAAGAATATTGCCATGGAAGTATGGCAGGCATCAGGATGGAGCGCTCAGCATGCCCTAGAAACACTTCAAAGCAAGTGTCTTGTTCAAGAAATAGAAGATAAGTTTTCGTGGGTTAGGGTAAGAGAAGAGAGATTTATATTGAGAATGCATGACCTTCTGCGGGACTTAGGAAGGGAAATGGCAAATGGATTCAGCCGTCCGCGTCGGTTGTGGCATCCACAACATCTTAAACATCTGGTATGGTTGTTCCTCCTCCCACTTTCTGCTTCAAATCGTGATAGTTTTACATCTTTGAACTTCTTAGTACAAGCCTGAGATGCTATAGTGATTGCAGGAATTAAAAGGATTTCAAAACATCCTGGCTCAAACCAAAGGCAGATGTTTCCATTCATTTATAGACGAGTCCATGAAATGTCGAATTACATTCCTTCTATGTAATGTTCCACTGTAAGTTCCTGACTTGGGATTGTATTTTTCTTGCTCAGTTTGGAATTGTCTTTAAGCTGATATTTTCCTTTCTTGTTTCAAATGAACTTGTTTCAAGCAAGCAGAGTTATACATACAATGAATTCCATACCGAGGAGTTAACAAGTGAGTGCACCAAGTTGTCATTTACTGTTAATGTCGAATTCATCCGAATACTAACCCAAGGTAGATGACTGAAACTCATGCAACACCACTTAAACAGTGAAAATCATTTCTATTAACACCAACTCATTTATTTTCTCTCGGATATCACACACAGCAAACTGAATACAAAACTCAGACAGCATTTAGGACTGTCATTATAGAACAGCAATGAGTGTAATTAATTTTCTGAGATTCTTGGACAACCCATTCAGTTAGTACAGTTACAACCATTCACTATGCAATAATACACGTATCATTTATGATGGCAATCATTTAATGAGATTCTTGTTTTCCAATCTTCTTACAACAGTTGATCAATACCC
Source organism: Sequoia sempervirens (assembly GCA_007258455.2). NCBI lineage: Eukaryota > Viridiplantae > Streptophyta > Pinopsida > Cupressales > Cupressaceae > Sequoia > Sequoia sempervirens. The sequence goes on from VDFB02329817.1 coordinate 194,093, forward strand.
AGGTCTTGTATGTGAGCAGTAAATACATTAAAAATACTGATTCCTGAGTTTATGATGAAATATTCTCATATAAGCACTTCCAGAAATTACCAGCAGATCCAAGACATCTTACATAGCAGACCCGAAGGTTCTCTAACAAATAGGATAATAGATATAGAGTATAAAAAAACTCAGACCTGGTTACAATACGCCTCCAGCCTGTAGATGAAGTAAATCGACCTGTAAAATAGCCGATCCAGACTTGGTCGAGCTGGAAAAGAATCAAAAACGCCCAGGAACATGCAACAGCAACTATTATTCACTTTTTATCATTTGTTTGTCCTGTTTAGTGGGGCATCCAGCCTTCTAACCTTCAGGCGTCAGCTTCCAAGGCATGCAGCAGTGACCACGACCTAAATCTCAACTGGAAGTGAATCGTTTTCTCCTTGTACAGTCGCGTCCTTCCATATTCTGCCCAGAAGCTTCAACTCCATACTCTTTTCAAGACTATTATACCTGGAGAAGCTGCGCCTAGGGTTTCTCTTTAATGAAACGCCTTCCAGAAGTCTGAAACAAGCTTATATTCGACCCTTTTTAAGAAGCAAAATCTCATTCAAAAAAATCATGAAAATCTGAGATAGATCCTCTGCAAACGCGTCTTTCTCTGTAACTCGCCCAGATTTGCAAAATCATGACTCAAACATGGTCTTTATGTTGGATTTAGCTGCGCCTAAGGTTTGTGCATGATGAGACGCCTCCAAATACACGTTACTGACCCTCAAATATGACCCCTGTACACAACAAAAATAACTCCAAAGAGAAACGCGAAATTCTGATTTCTTCTTGTTCTGAAAAATACCTTGAATCCGTTCCAACTAGGGATGGTCTCACACATCCGAAATTGGTTTGAGAGGGTCCTAAACCCTAAACAGAGAACTTGTGTTCTTCCCGTGAAAAAGAGAGATGCATTTTTCAAGTTGAATGGTGCGAATGAATTCTTCCTTCTTCTTTTGTATTTTTTTTCCCTCATGCCCTAAAGTGGCGAATTTTCTTTTAATTTGCTCACAAAATAATAAAGTGACTTTATTTTATAATTCTTTGTTGACATAAAGGTCACTTTAATAACTCAATTAAATAATTAAATTAAGTTGCCTTTAAATTCATTATAATTTGACAACTTAAACTTAATTATTTAATCGACTAATATTATCCCAAAATGGGGACATTACAGTCCTCCCTCCTTAGAGATTGCTTGTCCTCAAGCAACCATGAATCTGCATACCATTACCAGGATCCCAAATAAATCTAAAGAATATTCTATCGTCGATTTGATGTACCCACATGATACGACTGAACTTAGCATTCCTATCCAACTTTGCTAAACTGCTGAGCAATCCATGAACAAGAAAACCAATCTGCACATGTATTCTTGGATCCCAAGGCCAAATCTGGGATCTAATGCTCTCATTACCTTCCCCTGGTAAACCACATGGGGTAGCAGCTTTGCCAAATGCTTTAGTCAGCACAAACATGTCAAGTAAATACCAAACTCTATGAACAGCTCCCGCTGCTGCTGTCAAAGATGCCTGTATTGCAGCCTCTCTACAAGCTTCTAGAAAACTAACATTATCAAGAAGGTCCTACAGCACTGTAAGCAATTCACCTTTTCTAGATACCTGCTTAACTGACAAAGGAACTAATCTTTGCATTTCTGTTACCATCTGAGCAAAGTGCCTGATATAAGGTCCTGTAAGAACAGCACAGCCTGAAAAATTTAGCTCATCCTCAGCTTCACATCCCTGTAACTCAGCATAACAATCATCCGGGAAGCGCAAACTAGAATTCCTACAGGCTGCAAATTCTTCTTCTAAAGGGGAATACATCTCATACCATGTCGATGTATGGTTCTCTTCACACCAATCATTCAATCCCCTCTTATCTGTCCTCATAAACATATCTAACTCACCAATCTGTGAGCTGAACGAGAAATGGCATGCACTCCTTACAATGCAGTCAAGCTGATAAGTACCACCTTCTTCCCACAAAAACCGGTACTCACATCCATTGGGCTCATATCCATCATGCTTTCCCTGCGCTACTCTGTCAAATTTACAATCTGGAAGCCTGTTATCACATAAGAACATGTTTGCAAACTTGCTGCAACCAAGGGAGCCAGTATCATTAGAACTGAAAAACTGATTTTTAGCCACCTCATGTGAGCGTTCCCTGTCACCCCCCAATGACATTTTGCCAACTTTCACTTTCGTGATTCGGAAGTGACTATACTTAGCACTCACCGTCATGGAAATTGCTCCCATCTTCACTGAAAAAACTATTGAAGGAAATGGATTTATACTTGCAGCTTCATACAAAGCAACGAATTCCTGAAATGAGTGATGCTCCCCACCAAGGTTACTTGCATAGAGCACATCAACCACATTATGGTTATCAAAACCAATCAGCATACCGTCATTTGGCCTTGGGAAGCCCCCTTTATCTTTGCCTAGTTTGAGAACCTCTTTGTGCCCAATTTCTTCCAACATGGGAAATTCATCAATTATTGCTGCTCTGTAACTGAAACTATTCTGAAATCTTCCTTTAGAAACTGTTGGAGCAGCCACATCATTGCTACTGTCATTCTCACATAGGGCATTGATTCCCTCAACAATTTGCATGATCTCATTGGTCTTAGCATCAACTCCATCTGTCTTATTAGTAGCTGCAATAGGAGTCTGACTTTCTGCTTTGTACATTAAGTTGTGAGCCATACTGAGTTGCAAGCAAAGGTCATCAATTTCCCTTTCCTGGTCTTCAGCAAACTTGATGGCAAGATCCCTATCCTTGAGCAATTGCAAATAATCTGATTTCATTTGTTCCAAAGCCTCCTTAATTGTGCAGAGCTGAGAACTTGTGACTCCATTAACAACTCCCTTTTTCCTTTCCTTGATTTGGGTTTTCCAGATGAGGTTATCAATGTAATTATGAATGCTGCCTTCTCTTGTCAATGCCCGCACAACTTCATCTTCTGAAACCACAAAACGCTCCCTCAAATCTTGCACATTAAAAGGTCCCTGACCCAGCTCATCCATGTGGCTTGGGCTACCATACATTACATTCTCTAATTGGCTCCCAGGTGCAGAAATAACTCCATTATCAAGATAATTCCATGATGAGGTTGTGTTGTGATCGAACAAGGGTGATGAATTGTTGCTACGTTGCATGATAAGATTAGGCTCGGTCCCATGCCTACCTATTGTGTCTTTAAGGCTGTCCCAAAACTTATGTGCATCCTTAAAGTTATCAGGCTCACCAAGCCTTTGCTTATGAACAACTTCTTTGTTATCCGATGAAGTAGCTGGTGGACCTTGGAGGGTTTGACTCACATCAAAGTCTTCTTCTGAGATGTCATCCTTGCACTCTTGCTGATTCAGAAGTAGAGCAATGTTAGATTCCACCGTAGTATCACCATCATCATTTGGGTCAAACCTGTCATGCGGAGAAGGTGGGGCAGCAGTAGTATGACTCATGGAATCATCAAAATTGGTCCAGACCTTTCCGGAAATGTCAAGCATAATCTCCACATTACCCCCAATTAGGCTCGTGCAACTATTACCTGAAGCAACAGCTGATTCATTATGTGGGAATCTATCCTCCTCTTTCTCGGACTCAATTTCTCGGGCTAACTTTTCTTCAACATAAACTTCAATGGTAGATGCACTCAGCCAATCAACTGCATACTTAGAGTCAACTTCCTTATTCAATTGATTTTGTTGAAGAAAACTTGTATTAAACTTGAATGTTTCTTCTTGAAACGATGGCAAGAGAGACCTGGAAGTAGTGGGGATGTCCTCCAATAACTCTTCACCCATGCATTGATGATTAGGCTTCCTTTTACCTGTGTTGGTATACTCCACATTCACGCATTCTTCCTTTAGCAGAAATAAGGATCTAATGTGTGACTCTCTTTGTCTTCTTGCATTATCTATCAGATGGCATCCTTCCTTGACTTCTTGTAAGTGTTGTCGTGCTTGGGCAGCAAGCATCTTGGCCTTATTAGCTCTTGTAGACCACCCAACACACAACCATTGTGTCCTTTTAAGAAGATTATAACTGTGTTTATGTCTTTTTGTTGTTTCTTCCTTGTCTTTCCTTGTATCTTCTTCACGGATAGGTTGCCCCTCCATGAGTGCTGGTCTAAGAGGTGTGCCTAGCTGAAAGTTATGTGTTCTAGCTACTATAGCTGTCACAAAATTGATCCCTACTCTCACATCCTCAGCTGAAATGAATTTTTCTCCCATCCAACTCCATGGTGTTGGATCCATAACAAACCAAACATTATCAAACTGCAGGATTTTTTTGTTAGGCCATCTCTTGGTCTCCGCACTCCACTCTCTAAGGCATGAAGCCTCATATAACCTTGAAAAATGTTCCTCCATGGTGTCTAATGTATGTTCAACCCAACCGGAACCTCTTACGTCCCCCCCTACAAGTGTAGGTATAACCCTAGTGGCTGATCCACCAAGTGTGTGCCAAATACCACCGCTGATTGGAGCCTTCAATGGGTTCTCTAAAAGAAGAAATTTATGAGCCTCATGATGCAAGCTAGATACCCAAACAGAATTTTCCGAGTCATGCCTCTCCTCTTGTTCACACCCATCTACATGTTCTTGTATCTTTGGCTCTTCTTTTTTCCTAATGGTCACTTTGCAATCTTCAAGCATTGTCGGAGCAGCAAAGGAATCAACCAAAGGAACATCCATAGAGTCCATACCCTCATACGGTTGATCAAAGTCAAGTTCTAAACCAACCTGCTCTATGACAAGATGACTCGTTTGCCCCTTAGTGGATGCCTCATGCGCCCAATCAGCATGTTTCTCGAACTTCTCATGAAGATCTTTGCAGACACCTCCTGTGATTTTCTTTACCAACTCTGTCTTGTATTGTTGCCTGGACTGTCTCGAAAGTGAATCTTCGTAACGCTGCAATTTACAAAACATTCTTTGTTGAGTTTGTACAAGATTTTTTAATAGTTTCTCCACGCTAGTCTCTTCATTTGCTGGCGTAGCAGGGAGGAATGTAGGCAACACTCTTCCATTCTGAACTCTAGCCATGAACTAACTCACTCTCCAACTGAAGAGAAACCCAAACTGTAGTGTACCCAACTGATTACCCAACAAGCTGGCAGGATTGTGGCTCTGATACCACTGTAAGATTCCACTGTAAGTTCCTGACTTGGGATTGTATTTTTCTTGCTCAGTTTGGAATTGTCTTTAAGCTGATATTTTCCTTTCTTGTTTCAAATGAACTTGTTTCAAGCAAGCAGAGTTATACATACAATGAATTCCATACCGAGGAGTTAACAAGTGAGTGCACCAAGTTGTCATTTACTGTTAATGTCGAATTCATCCGAATACTAACCCAAGGTAGATGACTGAAACTCATGCAACACCACTTAAACTGTGAAAATCATTTCTATTAACACCAACTCATTTATTTTCTCTCGGATATCACACACAGCAAACTGAATACAAAAC
>VDFB02329818.1:0-30539 GCA_007258455.2 Sequoia sempervirens
GCAAAATGCGCCCCCTCATCCAAGCAAGATGCTAATTTTTTTTTTTTTTCTAAGTATCAACTCTCATCCTTCACCCATGGCTAAATGCGCCCTTACTCTAGGAAGAAGTTCAAAAAACAATTTCTAAGTCACAAGAACTCATTCTCCTCTCCCTCTCATATGCGCCCACCTTGAAAGATTGATGAGAAAAATTTCTAAGGCACAAGTTTCCTACACCACCCTCCATTTGCGCCCATCCTCCATCAAGTAGGAAATGCGCCCAAGAAAGTCAAGGAAGTCAAAGAATCTCGTCCACCTCATATGCCAATATGCGCCCACCTCCAAGCAAGACATGCAAAATATTTTCTAAGTACAAGATTTTATCCTCCATCAAGTGCCAAATGCGCCCATGTTTGAAAGGTCAACAAGTCAAAGGAGGGAAGGCGTTTGAAATGATATTCTCCTCTACATGCTAGATGCGCCCAAGTAAGGCCATGTGAAGACAAAACAAAGAAGTTCAAGAGTCACGTTGAAAGTTTTCATTCTCTTGAACATGAGAAATGCGCCCAAGGTGTTGAAGGTGAAGTGAGGTGTGCTAGGCGTGGTGAAGTTTAATATTCACCTTCAAGTTGGATATGCGCCCAAGGTGTTGAGGTGGTGAAAACATAGGCGTTGAAAGTGCTAAGTGATGAAATTTTTTCCTAAGTGTCATATGCACCTAAAGTATATAAGGTGGTGAATAAAATAAAACATGCCAGGCGTTGGAATTTAAGTGTGATGTGCTTGCAGGAAGATTTTCTAAGTGAAGTTGATGATTTTTTTTCTCACCAAGGCAAAATGGATAAAGTTGAATAGAAATTTTTTCTAAGGAAAAATATTTTCTTCCTCTAGAAAATACTCCTAGACTCTGAGGTGATGAAATTTTTCTTGGAGCACGAATGAATTTTCCAGTGACGGAGTTAGAAGATGCTGGCATTGCAGGATGAATTCAAAAAAAATTTCGAGTCAGAGCAACAAGATGTTCACAGATGAGAAGAACGGATTTAAACATCATAAGGAGATATTTTTTCTAAGGTTCAAAATTTAAAAATTTAAATGAACCCGTTCGTTATGTACCCATGGATTCATCACATTTTCGAGAAAATTTTCTTTTGGGTACTGATGATCTTCGATGAGAAATGGATTTCCATGTCTTCTGCACTTCGCCAACGCTTTTTGGGTGAAGAATTTAATCGGCACTTGAATTGTGAAATTTTCTAAGGCAAATTTGAATAAAATGTGTTTTCAAAAGGAAAATGCTTCAACGATGAATTTAAAGTGATTTGCCTAGATATTTTTGATTGAATTCTTCATAGATGAATTTTCCAGAGTGTTAGAGGTGATTAAAATTGAGAATTTGCAAGACAGAACTTCGGCTGGTGAATGGAAATTGATTAAATGATGAATTTAAATTTAAAAATTTTTGAAAGTGAATTTAAAATGCGACAGTCAAAGTTGAACTTCTAGAAGAATAAGATTCCTGACGTCGAAAGACAAGTGTCAAAAATACCAGAGAGGGAAATGCGAATGAAGTAGTGGAGATTTAATACACCAGCTAAACTTAGCCTTCTTCTAGAATTCGATTTTCCTATAAGAATTGAAAAGTTTTTCATTTCTTTTCACAGTTGAGGAAAATCGAATTTGGTCTGAGTCTGATGTTGGAATGTTGTGAGACTGAAGTGTTGCTGAAGTTCAAAATTTGTTGAAGTAAGTTGCTGAAGCTGCAGTGCAAGGAAGTTTGATTTTCTCTAAAGGATTTGAAGTTGCCAGTGCAAGTGGGAAAATCGATTTGAGAAGAGGAGTTTGCTGAAGCTGAGTTTTAAAATCTGAAGTTGCTGAAGGCTGAAAGCTGATTGAAGAAATTTCAATTTAAAAAGAAGACTGCTGAAGCTTATCATCACATTGCTGAAGCTGAATGTTATTGAGGAGGTGCGCACTTGCTAAGTCTGCAGTTGCTGAGTAAGAAGTGCGAATTTACAAGAGTGAAGTTGTTGCAGCCAGCTAAGGAATTTGATAAGCTGCTGAAGTTGAAAGTTGTTGAGACTTTCTAAGTGGTTGATAGTTCGAAATCTTTGAAGGAGAAGTTGAGGTTTGCAAACGAGAAATAATATTGCAGCTTCTCAAGTTCTTGAAGTCGACTGGCAGCCCTGCAAAGTATTTTATTTATTTTTCTAAGTTAATTTGCTAATGGATGTTTATTGTTTTGTAGATGGTTGAGGCAAGGACAACTGGTAAGGACAACAATGGTGCATCCAGGCAAGCTGTTATAAAGAAGTTGAGCAAGTCTTTCTTGCCGGAGTCAAAGTTTACTTCGAAGTTGGGCAAGCTGGCGGATACAAATTTGGGCTCTGTCAACCTAGAGACTTTCAAGAATCAGATGCTGGGGTTTGGTAATCATCAACCTTCGACCACTTCACACAACATCATTCGAAGTGGGTTATATGCAGCTGCTGGTTTCCCACCAGCCATTCAGTGTTCGGAGCTGATGATGGAGTGCGCCAACTGCTACGAGAAGGATCATAGGTCAATCATGTCAACAGATGGACAAGTGCTCGCCAACCTCACTCCTGCTGCCATTGGTGAAGCTTTTGGAATCCCAGTGCATAGGAACATGATTTACAAATCGAGGGAGCGAGCTGAGCGAATGTATGCTTCTGCATTTGAGAGATGTACAGAGACAATCAATACTCACTGGATGAGCAACCCCAAGCCTTCTCGTACGAAGCTGCCGAGACAAATTATAGCAGATGACTTGAAGCAGGAGTATTGTGATCTTATCATGATGCTGAGTCGAGTTGGAGGTTGCCCGCAATCGTTCATTTTTGAGCCGTGGATGTTCTATTACATCAACCTCGTGCTGGAAGGAAAGGAGTACGTTAACTGGGTTGCAATGATCAATGACAATTTGCACGAGCAGCTCCTGAGCCTGAGAAGAACAAAGACATTTCATATGGGCTCTTACATTGTTTACATGCTAGCCCGTATGACGAAATACAGAGGAATTTCATACAAGGAGCCTGTTGGTTGTGGCTCTCACTAGTTCAAAATTCATGAGGCTTGTCTGCAACTACACTTGACAAGTACCACTCATTACAAGTGTGCCAATGACGCCTTCACCATGCACATCACGAGAATACTTCAGGGGCGGATGCATCACAGAATCTCGAGGGAAGCCCAGGAATTGATTGAGAGGTATGGGTGCTGGTTTATACAATTTCCGAAGTTTTCTTACATAAGGCTGCAAGGATTTTCCTCATACCCATATAGGCTGCCTAAGTACCCAACCAACAAAATATTGATGTTAGAAATATCTAGGCAATTGGTTGCCTATGATAAGATTCAGAAGAAAAAGAAGAAGGGAGGTGTGGACTTCCCAATTGTCATGGGCAATTCCGATGAAGTGTGTCCTTCATTACAGGCAGCTAGAGAAGCCGAGAGCGAGCTTTAGTTTTATCACTTTTCCTATCACACCAGCAGACAACACTATGATCCGCATAATAATATCAGATGGGTACTGTCAGAAGAATTTAAACACAAGGCAAACATTGAGGATTATTGGGCTGGTGCATCAGACGAAGTTGAAGTTAGCAAGAGAATGTTCTCTAGGTTGCCAATAGGCATGATTAGGGAGTGTGAAGTCATTCTGGTACCAAACCAGGTGGATGAGGACATGAACGTCGTCCATCCAGATTATGAAACAGTGAGAAATACTCCACTTCCACTCCCGGATTGGTCAGAGCCTGAGATAGCAGATTTGGACACACTTTGCATTCCGGTCTTGACATTCACTAGAGTGTGGGTTGACAGACATGTGAGCAGGTTGAAGGGTAGGTCGATTGCATTGACTTACAATTTGATGGGAGATCACATGACACCCACCACCAGCAGGAAGAAACAAATCACACAAGGTTTGGAATCTAGAAGGAAAGAGCCAGTTCGGCAGGAGCCTGTTCAGCCGGAGCCTCCAAGAGTTGTAGTTGAATCACCCACGCCATTGGAGACACGTTCTCCAAGCATGCAGGAGGTTTCTTTATTTGCTGATCAAAGAAATGCGGTAGATCGAGGTGCAAGCGGTACAAAGAAGATAATGGAACCACCGCGGAGAGAAGTCCGGTTAGCGAGCGTCAAGCGCACCACAAGATCAACAAGATGATAGAGGGACTGCTCACCGACCCTCGGTTCCCGGCATAAAGTTGGGAAGGCGCGTTTGGAGGATATTATTATAGTTTGAGGAGATACTCGGCCACTAGAGGTGATGGAGCCTACATGAGAATGATATAGAAGTTAGATTTCGTCCAAGTATGAAGAGTAGAGGCACAAGAAGCAGCTGACCGGTGATACTCGGTATCTGATTACGGTGAAAGCTCGAGAGATAGGATGAGAAAGAAGCGGCGAAGAGATTGATCCAGCCAGTTAAGAAATGGAAGAAGTTTTGAAGCAAGGATCAGCGTGCCTCCACAAAGAAGAGAAACGCGAAAGTTTCAAAGATATCAAGCTGATGAGGATGGGTTCCCCTTTTCCCTTCACATGGCGGTGCCACAGGTTGATTGTGACCAAGATGAAGCAGTACCCGAGAACTACATGGTCACAACTTTGGAGTTAGGATGCCCCACAGGTGCACAGATTGTAGAAGAATGTGATAACTCCTACCACGCCCTCAAGGACAGATTATTTAAAAAGTAAGGAAAGTACAAGAAGTTGAAAAGAGAGCATAAGGCTTTGATAGGATATGTGCAGCAGTTGTTTCGTCCTCGTGGGCAAGAGATTCCAGTGATAGAGCTTCTAGCTAAGATACCTAAAGAGTCGATTAGTGGCTTGTTGGAGTTAGGGAAGATGGACAGGAGGTAGATAAGTGGGTCACAGGAGTTCGTGCTGAGACAGAAAAGTTTATGGAAGACCTTGCTTACACTTTCCAGCAGGCTTCTAGTATTTTGGCACGGATGGAGGCGGATTCAGTCGGGCACAGGGTGTTGATGCTTCTATTTATCAGGACAAAGTCATTCAGCATCTTGAGGCATTGAGGCATGTTCCTTTGCGGTTGTTGATTGATGGAGGGGTCATTCAGGAGAATGACAGGTACGATTTTTCTAGATGGTATTCGCCATTGAAATCCACTTGGGATGTGGATTTCTGCTTGGCCCAGCGACCCGCGATTCGGTTCAACTAAGTCTGAGGCTATGGCCAATATCATTGATGGAGTCCAAAATACTTTCGAGGCTATATTTGCTAGGCGGTTGAATCCATATGAGGTAACTGTTGATAATTTAAGGGGTAGGCTGGTGCCTTTCTTTTCAGAGGTGAAGACCTTCGTACAAGATGACTTTGAGAACACTTCCACTTTCTCCAGTTTGATCCAAAGCACGCAGGATTCCTTGGTTGCTTGGAGAAAATCTTGTGCAAGGCATGAACCGTTAGTCACGGTGTTAGAGTTCCAGCTTGATTGCATTCCACCCATTTGGAGTTTAGGAGGTTGAAGTGCTTGGCGAGGGTTCATTGAGTTCATGACGGAGAGGAGAGATAGGGAGTACATACGGATGATGATGATGATCTTCTAGAAGGCTGATTGTAGGCATTAATTGCCTTTACTATCTTAGGGTGGTGGGAATCTTTGGATTCATTTAGTAGCACCACTCCCCGATGCAGCTGGGATTTTAGGGTTAGGGCTGAGGTGGCTCAATCCCGAGCCATTCTTTTTCGATTATGTCAAGACCGTCCATTGGGTACATTACCATCTATAAAGGGGAATTACCTCATTTTGTACCTCATTAGAATTAGAACTAGACATTGGAGATAGACTAGAGAGTAGAGCAGAGTAGACATTTTGCTTGATAGTTTAGCATAGTTTGGAGGAGAAGGAAAGTTTTCTTTGAAAGCTTTTGCAAGAGATTGTTGTGTAACACTTTCATAATTGAAGATCTTTTCATTGATGGTGAAATTCGTCTTCATTGTGTTTAGCTAGCAAGGTTTCTTCGTCCCTTCAATTCCAAGTAGCGTAAGATAGCGTAAAGTAGTTTAAGAAGTAGCATTTTCATTTCATGCAAGTAGATAGTAGCTGTGGATGTGTGGCATTGATCAAGGCACTTCGTTTCATTCCATACCACTAGCGGCTTGCTGACGGCAAGTTTGCCTTGCGTGGTCTACTGGAGAATTTCATAAACTTAACTTCAGTTGTAGCTCATGCCTTGGTATGCGTCATTTTGACGGTATCTTGATGTTGAGTTGTGACTTGAAAATTACTCGCTATCCCTTTGAAGATTGCACCTATTTTGTGTAAGCTGTCCAGCGTGAGGCGGAGCAGAGTTTGGTTGGAGCTGTTAAGATTGATCCCACGTCCCACCTTAGAGTAGAATATAGAATCTTCTTACCCTTACACTCATTTACTTTCCGTTCACCTTTGGCTAGTTTTAGGAAAACGTACTTATTGCTAAATCATCCACATTGCATAAATCCCTTCCAATCATCCATTTACTGTTAACTACAAGTATCCTGAACAATTGTGTAAGTCCCCTCGTGAAAACAGCAATTCACATCAAACCAACTGAGGGTATTCTAAGTATTTCGGAACCTTGGAGTTGAACGTGCGAACTTTCTTGCAATCTTAGCGCACAAAATACTTTGATTGGTGCGGTCACAAAAATCACATCAACAGTTAGCATATTAGTTATTACCATAATCAACGATTTTTTGACTTTCCAATCCACTTTTGGACTTGCTAAGCCACCTTTTAGGTTAAAGGAACACTTCTTTGGCAAATAGGCCCAAGACGAATATTTTTGGATTTATACCCATGGAGAAACCACTTAAAGCACACACTTTGAGGGTTATAACAATTTTTTGATACTTAAACATTTTCAAGCTTGGAAAAGTATGCCCTAGGAGTCATTTTGCCAATTTTCTTTGTACTTAGTCAACTTTCCACTACCTAGCAAAGCCCACACTAAGAATTGTTTTTCCACTTTACACTTTTAGTCAAATTTCCATTGCTTGGAAAAGTGCACCCAAGGAGTTCTTTTGCCACTTTGCTTTATACTTAGTCAAGTTTCCACTATTTGGCAAAGTGCATCCATCACCCCAAGAGTGCCAAATCTTGATATTTAGTCAATCTGTTGCTCCTTCAACAACTTTTCTTTTCCACTTTGAATCTTAGCATCTAAACTCACACTTTTCCATTGACTAAAGAAAACAACCTGTACCTTCTAGGATGATGAAATTCATTTGACATGTGGAAGTAACGAAAGACAACATTGACGCATAATAACTTCTTATGATAGTTTGACAAGAAAGCTTGTTAAATCACACAAAACAAACTCGAGCATGAAAAATTTCGTATGGGTACAACACAAGTCTCCTAGATGGTTGATGTATGAATTCTCAAACATGCCATGAAAACAATCTAGAACCTAATTAACTATGTAAAGTGTAGATGTGCAACTTTGTAATGCTTATGAATAAGGTATAGCTTTTGAGTGGTTTTGTAAGTTGCTCTTCAAGTTTATCTCTAGATTTGTTTTCTAGATGTGTTCTAGGTCCTTGCTAGTTACATAGGCATGCATGCCTATAAATACCTATCTTTAGTCACTCAATTTAAGATGTTTGGCATGCAAGTTGATTGAATACAAACTATATTTTGGAAGGGTTGACTTTGCGGTGTGGAACATAATTTTTTTGGCATTTAGGTTGACAAATGATGAGTATATCTTGGAAGGGTTGACTTTGTGGCATGTAAAATGTAAATTGAATGTCATTGACTAAGCTGCACTATTGGTCCAATCCATGGATAGGGTCATGCCATGAAGCCCAGTCTATGCTAGCAAGGGACCTAAAGGTTTGGACCTTTCTAGACTAAGGCAATGTGTAAAAAGATTTGGAAACAAGATAATTATTTCCATAGAATTAACCAGTTGTGAAGTAAGAGTCAATATTTGGCAATAATTATTAATGATAACACAAGATAGAAGTGTATGAATACATAGGCCAATTGGTACAAGAAGAGATCATGAAGCAACAAACAGCAAATTTTACAATAATAGAAAATTGTGTTGTGAGGAGGAAAAATAATTGAGTAGTGGTCTTGTACCCCAAGAAGTCAGTGCCATTGAGTCAAACAAAGTCGAGAGAAGAAGACAATGTAGTTTGTTGTTAGGTTGAGAAAGTAGATTATTAATTAGATTGGTGGAGCAATCACACTCAAGCTCAAAGGGCTTATAAAAATCAGTTATGGCCAAAACAGAACAAGTGCTTATGATTTGTTTGAACTGATCAAAAGATTGCTGCGCTGTTGGAGACCGTACAACTGCCCCATTTTTGGTAAGATCAGTAAGTGGGGTAGCCAGCTATGAAAAACCCTTCACAAATCTTTGATAGAAGCCACAAAGGCCAAAGAAACCCTTCAATTGAGAGAATTTTTGGTGGGGGCCAATCCAAAATGGCCTTAATCTTTTCTTGATCAATGCTAACTTTTTAGCACTAATCACATGACCAAGATACAAAAGTTTTGTCATGCCAAACTCACACTTGGATTCTTTTCCAAGTAGAGATTCAGCCTCAAGAATATCCAAAAGCTCATCCAAATGTTGCATATGTTCCTCCCAAGTTTTATTGAGTATCAAGTTATCATCAAAAAATACCAAGAGAAACTTTTTGAGCTGTTTGTTAAAAACTTGATTCATACATGATTGAAAAGTTGTTGGAGCATTTGTTAAGATGAAAGGCATAACCAAGAACTTAAAACTCCCAAAGTGGCATTTGAAAGTAGTCTTCTCAATATCTCCCTCTCAAACTCTTATCTGATGACACCTAGATCTCAAATCTATCTTTGGAAAATAGAAGGCTCCATGTAACTCATCAATCCTCGGAATGGGGTATCGAATTTTTATGGTCTTCTTGCTAAGGGTTGTGTAATCTATGCACGTATGCATAGCCCCAATCTTCATTTTCACTAACACAACAAAAGAATTTAATGAGATTTTGCTTGGACGAATGTGCTCCATCTCTAAAAGCTCTTTGATATCTTTCTCAATTTTGTTGTTGTGTCTCTTGTGGTGATGGTAGTGAGTGGTGATAACTGGTTTGGTTCCCTCTTCCAACTTTATTACGTGCTCAATACCTGTTTCAGGAGGCTAACTAGGTGGTATGCCATTGAAAACCTTACTACGGTTAGTCAACAAAACTTGCACATCTGGATGGTATTCTCTTTTTTCTTCTTCAAAAATGATAGGAATGATGACACATTGAGTTTCCCACTCAACTTGATCATGGCGAAGCAATCTCTCCATCCTCTTGTATGTGACAACCCGAGGACCTTCATTTGACATTCCTCTCAACACAACCTTCTTCCCATTAGCTTGGAATTTCAGCTCCATAGTTTGCAAGTTCAAAGTGATCTCTCTAAAAGATTGAAGCCATTGGATGTCGAGAACAACATCGGTATCCCCAATACTCACCACATAGAAGCCATCTTTGACTTCATAGTTTGCCTAATTGTAGATGATTGTTTATTTGTCTGACTTACTATACTATGATCATCCATAGGCTCTAGGAGTCTGGTTTACTTCTTTGTGCTTTGTGAGTGATGATTGTTTATTTGTCTGACTTACTGTACTATGATCATTGTGTGGAAACGTGAAAGGTTATATGTGTATAGGTTGAATAGGTATGTATACTCATGTATACATTATGAACACGTATCCATATGTATGAGCATATTAACACAAACGTATGATCGGCAAATGGATATGCCCATATGTATGTGTCAACGTGGTATACATATACATACGTATACACAGAGGTATATACGGTTATACACATACACACGCTACCTATTGTCTATAGCTATAAATAATATTATAATATTATTGCCCAATGACTACATATATATGATTTATATATTTATATATCGGGTAAATGTTGACTGGCTCACGATATATTTATATTTGTTAAATATATAGATTTATATATATGTAATTATATATTAAAGATTATATATAATATTATTATAGTTATATTAAAATATATATAAATATTAAATACTCGGGTATTTAAATATTTATATATTTAATATATTTCAAAGAACTATAATAATATTTATATAATAAAATATGTAATTGTTTCCTAATGGAATTATATTTTAATATTATAAATCTTTAAAGTGAATTAAAAGATTAAATTTGTACTTGGAGTAAATATATAGTGTAAATATTTATAAACTCCAAAGTATAAATATATGTAAATATTTTAAAGTGAAAATATTTATAAACTCCAAAGTGGAAATATTTGTAAATATTTAAATGAATAAATATTGAACTCCAAAATAACAAAGTTAAAAGATTTAAATCTTTTAACATATGCAAGTTTATTAAAGTGGAATAATAATAGAAGATAGTCGCTAGTCTTGAGCAAAATATGAAACTTCATAAAGTATCGAACCTTTTTATGAATCAAATATTGGATGTAAACATTTGAAAAATAAACAAAACTCAGCTGAGAGTTTTCACGTGAAAATGAAGAAAGCTTCAACGCAACAAAAATGGAGGAGGAAACTTTCAAAACTGGAAAATAGGGAATGCCAACCAATGTTTCTGTGTTGTAACAAGCTGAGGCTTGACAAAATCGCAGCAAAATGAGTCATTTATTTGTATGCGCCAGGTAAAGACGTTTTTCCTGTAGGTGGTGATTTCTGAGATTAAAGTTGAAATTTTCTGCAATTGTTGGCTCCATGATGGTCGATTCACTCCTTTTTGAGGTGACATAGGGTTTAGTTGCTTGCCAAGTGACATTTGACTGGGTATATGCGCCTTGTTGTCATTCTACATGCCCAAAATGAAGGAAATAGTTGCAATTACGGACCTATAAATACTTACCCAGCCATTCATTGAAAAATATGCTTGTGCAATTTGTCCTTTGCGAATTTCAGAGCTTTCTTGCCCAATTTCCAAGCTGCTGTGTTGTTTTCTATTGTTGCAATTCATCATTTTGCTGAGAGTGTGAGAATTAGAAACTTTATCAGCTGCAGATAATTGACTGTGCTAAATCCCTTTTAGAATAGTAAATTAACAACTTCTAATAGAGAAGTGTTAATTAAGAAGAGTGAATTGAAGGAGTCATCTACATTGAAAGAGAGTTATTTTGCAAAGCAGCCATCTCCAATTTGGGAATTCTGGAAGTTGCTGACGGAGCAGTGCTGGGAAAAGAGCTCATTATAACAGGCATGATATCTAATTTAATACAATTCTTGTTTGAAATGCTGTATTCTCATATTCTTGTGTTGATGATTTCCATTAACTTATGGAGAATTAGAAATGTCTTGATAAACTTTCTTTGCGTTTAAGGGAAAATGAATGAGGGAACTCATTGTATTTAAAGGGAAAATGTATAAGGGAAATCATTACAATTAAGGGTGAATGCATAAGGGAATTCAATGCATTTGAATGGTAGATGAAATGAAGGAATTAAGGATAAAGGGGTTGTAAAAAGGGGATCAAGTGTTTAAGGAGCTTAAGGTATTAGCTTAACTTATCTTGCATTAAAGGGAAGTAGTGGAAAAGAAATTAAGGGATTGGTTTATTTGTTTAACATAAAGGGGAAAATTTATGAAAAAGAGATAAGGGGGGATTTAAAATGCATGTTAGTATGAAACTGCATATTCTGTATGATCTCCATAAGAAGAGAACACTGTTGGCATGGATATTATTTGCTAAAAGCCTGATTGCTTTTAGAAAAGAGAATTGAAGCATTAGAGCCGCTTTTATAAGGTGTTTTTAAGTACTCCACGATAGGAGAAAGAACTTGACAGAGGAATTCAGCAACATTATATAAAGTATAACATAAGTATTTAATTATACTAGCTATCCTGAGCATGGGATGTTTTATGTTTGTTGTTGATACATAGGAAATGAAATGTTGCATTCTAGTTGTAATCTGCATTAATTGTATGATCTCCATATAAGGAGAGTATTGCTGCAATAGTAACTATATACTAGAACCGAAATGAGGACAAGAGTCAAGTAAATTCTATCGGCTTAAGTTATTAGGTTAACTAAGGTAAGCTCAGGTTACTCCTAGGATAAAGATTTCCAATATAGGGGTAATAGGTGAATTCCTTGTTATGTTGTTTCATTTCTAGTAGTTAGAATGATGTAGGAAGTCTAGGGTGACTGATTACCCAATGAAGGAGCATAACCTGCGCGAAAGATAGCCTTGCCGTAACCGGTCCCAGTAGTGGCTGGCGATGCTGATGACTCACGCTTACCAAACTAAAACTTTGATCAAAGTAGTGTATCACCTACATCCCCTTTAGATCTGGCGATGCTTCAATCGTGAGTTCATCGCGGGATCCCCAGCCGGTTCAGGATTGCGAAACAGGCATGTTCAGTCGTGGTATCGCCACTATGCTGCTGGTAATCGCAGCGAGTACTCCCACCAATCCTCATACCTAAGCGAAAGGCTGAATAATGGATGTAACCGATTATAAGTCCGTATACAGGGTGTTTTTCCATGGTTTCTCCTCCACAGTGGTCATGTACCAAGACGGAAAGCACTTGGACCTTCTTACTAATGAAATTGTTCTAAAGTTCATTGAGCGAAGTGTTAGTGAGGTTGCGGGTGACCGTGCGCCCCAAACCTCTTTGATCAGTTACCGAGAAACGTGCTAAGTTTAGTTTGCTTTTCCTTGTTTTTGATTTTTTGTGGTTTTGTGTAATAATATAAAAGGTGCGATTTTCCATTAAATCATATAAAAATTCATATAAAATTCCAAACTACAGATTCTGAAACAAAAGTACTCGTGGATTGATGGCGAATGCTTTATTTAACTATCTGAAGGAATATAAGACTGAGTATTGCCATGCAGGACAAAAAAGCAACAATTTAATTTCAAAAATCCTGACCAGCCGCCATGAGTAAAATGATGAATGGTACGTCAACTCCAAATCCAGGTGTCTCTGCGCCCGAAACATGCACGCTCCAGACTAGCCACAAAATGAAACCCAAAGACCAAAGTTTAGCGCTTTGGTTGAGAAGTACGTTCTCATCACATAAGTGAGAAACTGTACTTTCTGGAAAAGTATGCCAAAATGATCAAAGAATGGAAGCTCACTGAAACCTCTCGGAGAAGTTCACCCAAATCCGATGAAAATTCTCACAATAAGCCTTATGATTCCTTTTGTAACGAAGCTACCAACCATAAGCTTCCAACTGTATTCCCATAGTCCCAAGATGTTCCCATCTCCCAAGAGGGAAATTTCAAACTGATGACCGTGAAACCCTGCTCACAAACCCCAGCTCTCAGAGAGAAAATAGCATAAATTAGGAATAATTATAACATAATGAGTTCATTTGTTCGAGAAATATATACTTTCTCCCTCAAAAGGCCCCCAAAAGCTTCATGAAATTGAGTAAATTAAAGAGAATTAAATCAGTTTTGACCTCATGTACTAATTTCTAAATAATGGTGTCTTTTTCTGCAAATGAATTATTAAAATATCATTTAATATGATTTGAGTTCTCCTTATTATAAAGTATTAAAATACTTTAGGATTCCACATTAAATAATACTAATTATTTCATTAAAGACTTATATTATAAAGTTAAATTTGTTAAACTTTTACAATTATCAAATGCTCAATATTTTTATCAAGCTTGTTCATCAAATCAATGCCCGGCTGGGAAACCTGCGGTCAATTTCAATCAATTAGGTGCCTCTACCAAAAAAATAGTAACTCTCGTCACTAATTTACTATAAATAGTAAGTATCTATAAAATTACTTTGAAAAGTGTCTACTAAGGTCCAAACCTGAATCAACTGCTGGAGTAATGTTCCCAAACGCTGGATAACTGCCTCAAGTGACCTTCTAATCACATTTGTCAGCCTACGAAGGTCTGAGTAATAGGCTAACTCTCAAATACACTGCATCGGCTTAGAAGGGGACATAGGGTCTCATTTCTCCCTCAAATTGCTTTTGTCCTCACAAGCAATTCCCACTGGATAGCCAGAAATCTCCCTCCTCGACTCATGTAGTAATCCCTAATCAAAAGTCTTTCCATTTGATCAGCCACTTCTACACCAAGGTCTCAAGATGTCTCTTTTGACATCGGTGATGGCCTCGCACCACATACCAAATCTCCTCGCTACTGGCAGTATGCAAAGACCGGAGAAGGAATCACATGTTAACCTAACGCCTCTTCAAGAACGTGGGAAACACGCTAGAACCTATCCACGGTAGAACGAACTGAATATGCAACTTTCACTCTGCTCCCGATGACTCGAAATGGACCATAGTAACGAGGTTTCAACTTCTCTGCTCGACTCTTCCGCAGAGTAGACTGACGGTACGACTGTAACATGACATACACCATGTCACCCATTGCAAAAGAACGCTCAACCTTTTTTTGATCAGCATACTGCTTCTGCTGATTTTGTGCCCACTGGATAATGTCTCTGAGAGACCTCAAAATATCCTGTTGATCCTGCATCATATCACCTGCGCTAGGCACTCTGGTATCACTCAACACCAAATCCAAAATGTTGGGCGCCTCATACCTGTACAATGCCATGAAGGGCATCATCTATATAGTCATGTGGTGAGTAGAGTTATAACAATACTCACAGAGGTATATCCACCTCACCCAAGCTTTCTGCTGTCCAGCTATATAATTACGCAAATATCCTTCCACCCACTTATTGACGATCTCAGTTTGTCGATCAGTCTGTGGATGGTAGCTGGTACTAGGTGTTAGTTCGGTCCCACAAAGTTTGAACAACTCCTGCCAAAAGTTGCTCATAAACCGACTGTCTCTATCGCTGACTATAGTCCGAGGCAAACCATGTAACCTGAATACCTCTCTGAAGAAGAGCTCTGCAGTCTGCGATGCTGTGAATGTAGTGGTGATCAGAAAGAAGTGTGCATATTTTGTCGGCCGATCAACAACCACGTAAATACAATCTTTACCTTGGGCTTTCGGCAAACCCGTAATAAAGTCCATTGATAAGCATTCCCACTTCCTGTTAGGTATTAGAGGTGGCTGAAGCAATCCAGCAGGATATGTGTGTTCCTGTTTGTTCTGCTGACAAACAAAACACTCTCGTACATACTGAAGAACATCAGTCTTTAGCCCTTTCCAAGTAAACCGTTCCCGTACCAGCTTATATGTTTTGAAATAACCGGGATGGCCCACCATAGGAAGATCATGAAAGGCTCTCAGAACTGTATCCTTCAACTCTGAATCAGGAACCAGAAAAATCCGCCCCTTGTAAATGATGAAGTCATTCACAACGGTGTACCTACTATCCTGCTCTGTCCCATCAACACTGCTAGAAGCCAATGGGTTCTTAGCATACTCCGTAATAATCTGATGCCTCCAATCCTCAGAGATCTGTGCCATAGCATTCAACTAAGGTTTGCGAGACAAGGCGTCAGCTACAACATTCTGCTTCCCCTTAATAAAGGTGATGTCAAAATCATACGATTGCAATTTGTTGACCCATTTTTGTTGTGTTTCATTTAGGTCTCACTGTCCAAGGAAGTGTTTCAGGCTGTTATGGTCTGTACGCACACTAAATTTGCTGCCCACCAAGTATTTCCTGAACTTAGCCAAAGCATGCATAATGGCTAACATTTCCTTGTCATAGATGCTATAAAATCTCTTGGGACCCCTAAGCTTCCTACTCTCAAAAGCAATAGGATGTCTCTCCTGCATCAAAATGGCACGAATGCCTTCTCCTGAGGCATCACAATACAAATCAAATGACTTCGTAAAGTTTGGCAATGCTAACACTAGACATGAAGTCATAATCACCTTAAACCTGTCAAAGCACTCTTGAGCCTGTGGTGACCAAGCAAATGCCCCTTTCTTTGTCAAATCAGTAAGGGGTGCGGCATGATGTGAGAACCCACTAACAAATCTCTTGTAAAAAGCACATAACCCAATGAATCCTCTGAGTTGGGTAAGGTTCTCCGGTGCTAGCCACTCCACTATAGCTCGGACCTTCTTAGGGTCCATACTGACTCCCTTGGCACTGATGATGTGCCCAAGATACAACAACTCAGCCATGCCTAGCTCACACTTGGACTCCTTGGCATACAAGGACTCCCAAAATACCCGTGAACTATATCCAAGTGGACAATGTTCCTCCCATGACCTCCATCAGACACCGTGATGTCATCAAGAAGACCACACAAAATCTCCTCAGTACCGAGAAATCAAGACTCCTCGTTTCATTGTACTGAAGGTAGCAGATGTATTGGTTTGACCAAAAGGTATAACTAAGAACTCAAGTGACCAGAATGGCACTCAAAGTGCTTTATAACTAGCTTCCTCATTCAATCGATGGTACCTGATCTCGTTAACCTTTAGGAGAAGATAGCACTGCAACCTATCAATCAACTCATCATGCGGGAATCAGTAATTGCTCTAATTGTTTTCTTATTGAGTCAAGGGTAATTCTATACATATTCAAGTGATCCATCCTTTTCTTCACCTACCACCGATGAAGCAAAGGTGACTTGCTAGGTCTCGAGTATGCCCTGTAGCTAACAATCATCGATTGTTTTCTATCTCATCCTTGGAGCCATTTCGATGTTCAGAGGGTGTAATCATAATGTGAGCTTTATGCCTCCTCCAACTCAATATGCTCGTGCTCGCTTCAGTATTCACAGGTGGGAATGTCACTAAACACTTAGGAATGTTTAGTCTCGTGATTCAATGTCGATGGTACTCTTAACTTTTCATGCTCTCGTGTGCTGGTACAACATACACTCTGCAGCCCAATCTACCATATCATGACGAATGAGTCTCTCCATCCGTCTGAAAGATACCATCGTTAGATTACTCTCTCTGATGGCTTTGATGACATGTGGTTTCCCGTTTACCTTGAACTTCATCTCCATGTCCTGAAGATTGTGTGTGAACTCACCCAAATCGTGGAGCCGTGCCATCCCAAGTACCACATTAGTATCTCCCATATTAACAATGTAGAATTTAGCCTTGAACTCATAGTTGTGTAGCCGCATCGGAAGATCTGTTATCTTTCTATCACATTTGAGGGTGTACCCATCAGCCACCTTAACTCGAATACCCTCAAACTCCCTTGTCTGTATACCTCGTCTCTCTACCAACCGCGCATCAATAAAGTTATGAGTAGCACCAGTGTCGAGTAGAGTGATCACTTTCTGACCTGTTAGGAGCCCACGTAGTCTAAAAGATCCATCCCTCTGAAGACTAGTCAAGTGTGCCTCATGTAACTTTCTTCCTCCCTCATTTTCACCATCATTTTCAGACCTTTCATCATCTGAATGCTCTGAATCAGCTTGCTGGTCTGACAAATCAGATTGCTATTCCCCCTCATAAAACCACTCCATCTGATTATTTTTCACTTTGGGACGAAGAGGGCATACATGCTTCTCATCATAAGGTGCCTTGCACCAAAAACACAACTTTTTCTTGCATAAATTATTTAATATTTCCCTGTCAAATGGTGGTGCATTTCATTTCTTAGGATCGTGTGGATCCTCTTTTCCTCGCCAAATGACCTATTCCCGCTGTAAATGATCTATTAGGCTCCTCCTGCATAGGTCTCAATGATAGGTAATTGTCTAACTTCTGTACCCAAGACCTCGTTGAACTCTTATCAGAACCATCAAAGTTAGGCAAGATAATCTTGCTGACTGCATGCTAAAGATCCCTGTTCACCTGTGGTTGTGGCTGCTGGTGCTAAGGAGCTCTGCAGTCAAATCTACCTCCCCCTCTGGGCTTATGCACATCCATGAACTCATGAAAAGACAAAGACTGCCTGATCTCAGGTGCCAATGTCGAGTACTCTCCAAAGAATTTGGTCACATCTGCCACCGACATGCCGTGATGTGGATGAAACTCAGGCTGGTGACCCTATTGCTCTGCCTCCGATGTTGAAGGTGCCTCTCTGGATATAAATGTAGGTTGTCCAGGCCTACGCTCATGAAAGATAGGTGACGCATTGTCACGTGGTCAATATTCAATGGCTGGTCTTATGCCTGCAAGCCCCGCCGTCATTCTATTCGAATATATAGCTGAAGCGAGTACATCATTTCATCGTACGACATCAACCGGGACATCGCGTCCATCATATTATCATGCCCATGGCTCCTCAACTCATCAAATCTCACCTTCCCATGCTCTTTTCACGATCTCTATGTTTTCTTCTCAGAGGGAATTCTCACGATTCCGCTTACCGCTGTAGTGACATCAGTTTCACCGCTATTAACCGACTGTGAATACCTGTAACTCATTACTGTCTCACCTTTAGGAATAGGTGGACCTGTCCAATCTTCAATTCTGCCTGTTCCTCTACCCTTACTGTAGAATATGATATCTCTACTCATGAAAAAACATTGAAAATGCACACATCTAATTGAAAAAGCAACTGAAAAAGCATAGGATGGCAGGAAAACTATGCTTTAATACCACTGTAAGAGACCAGGTGTCTCTCAACCCGACCGTTGGCTGATAATGCTAAGTTTTGTTTGTTTTCCTTGTTTTTGATTTTTTTTGTGGTTTTTGTGTAATAATATAAAAGGTGCGATTTTGCATAAAATCATATAAAAATTCATATAAAATTCCAGACTACAGATTCTGAAACAAAAGTACTCATGGATTGATGGCGAATGCTTTATTTAACTATCTGAAGGAATACAAGACTGAGTATTTCCATTCAAGACAAAAAAGCAACAATTTTAATTCAAAAACCTGACTTGTTTGCAGCTGCCATGAATAAGGATGAATGGTACGGCCAGCTTCAAATCCAGATATCTCCAGCCTCGAAAATGATGCAATGTGCTCCAGAGACCTAGGCGTCACAAATGGTGAAACCAGAAGACCAAAAGCTCAGGCGTTTTTGTCTGGAGAAGAAGTACAGCCTTTGCTGCAGCAGAAGTACGGCCTGTATCAGCAAGTAAGAAATCCGTACTTTCTTGGAAAGTATGCCAAATGATCAGGAAATAGTCGCCACTAAATATGAAACCCTTCTAGAGAAGTTCGACCCAAATCCTTGATGAGAAATCTTCACAATAAGCTCTGTATGACTTCTAAATGAAGCCACTCAACTGACAAGCTTCAACTGGTATCTCACAGTTTCAGTATGTCTGATTCTGAAGAGGGAACGTTCTTCAAAACCCGATGATCTGCAGAAACCCTTGTTTCACAAACCCCAATGCTCTCAGAGAGAAATAAAGACAAATTAGAATAATCATAACATAATGAGTTCGATTTGTCTTGGAGAAATATATATCTTCTCTCAAAAGGTCGACCCCCTTCAAAAAGCTGTTAAATGAGCAATTAAAATATAATTAAATTGCCCCTCTTTTGACTTAGGCAAAATAATTAAATAATGGCGTCCTTTTTCTAAATGAATATTAAAATACTCATTTAATATTAATTTATCTCCTTATTATAAAGTATTAAAAATACTTTATAATTTTCCATTAAATAATTACATTTAATTATTTCCATTAAAGTGACTTTATATTATAAAGTCAATTTAATAAACTTTTAATAATTATCAAATGCCTCAATATTTACTATTTGCTCATCAAATCATCAAACCGGGTCGAAACTGAGCTGACCAACTGAATCAGGTGCCCTGCCAAAAATAACAACTCCTGCCTGCCTGACTCACTATAAATAGTAAGTATCTATAAATTACTCTGAAAGTGTCTGCTAAGGCCCAAACCTGAATCAACTGTTGGAGTAATGTTCCCAAATGCTGGATAAGTGCCTCAAGTGACCTTCTAATCACATCTGTCAGCCTACGAAGGTCTGAGTAATAGGCTAACCCCTCAAATCCACTGTACTGCCTAGGAAGGGGACATTACAGAGGTATGTATTCTTGTTTCATGTACTTGTGAAGTTATTACATTGAAATGGAATCTTTATTGTAAATTGATATGGCAACTGGTTCATGTTTTATCAATAAAGAAGAAATTTTTTTATTACAATGTCATGTTAACATGTTTACTTACTTGTAGGATGTAAATTAAGGAAATTTTTATTTTACCGAAGGATCGGGTTGTTACAAACAATGCGATCATTACTGCTTTGATGATTCTTAGTGTTGGAGACACTAGCTTCTCCATTGTGGACTTGGTGAGCATTTTGATTCATTTTCACAAGAGGTTGGGACAACCTGTGAAGCATAATGTCAAACTTTCTCTCTGCTCTAGCATTCAGACTTTTTTGAAGTGGCAATATCCTTATCTTTTTCTGCCATGTTTTCTGACGAGCTACTACGACTTTTGAAAAAGCATCTTCTACTGAAGTTTTTGGCAACTGATATTGTAGTCTTTTATGTTTTTTGTTATAGTATCTCAATTCTCTTTTATTGGTATTCATAGAGAACAAGTTACATGATAGGGTTAGTTGCATAGGCTGGAAAGATTGTTAGCTTTGATACCAATGTAATAAACACCCCTAATTTCTTTTAAAATTTTCTGTTGAAAATAAATTACAATGCAATGTCCTTTCCACTTTTTAATCACCCAGTTCTCAAGATGGGCAAGGTGAGAGCATATGGTGTTCAGCACCACACAACTAACTATAATGCAGCAACTTGAAAGTAAACATACTAGGGGGCGAGCTAGCCAATCTCACTTCTTCAGTGGAGTGCTATGCAACGTAAAGGAAGGAACACTTCACGCTTATTCAACGGAGTGTACAATACAATGAAAACAGACAGTTCATGCTTATTCAGTGGAATGCAATTACAAAGCTTCCACTTATTTAGTGGGGTAAGTAAGTACTATATTCTCCACTTGTTCTGTGGGGTGAGCAAATCCAAATACTTCTGCTTGTTCAGTGGGATAAGAAAATACAATAGTTCCACTTGTTCAGTCAGGTAAGCAAACACATCAGAGACCAAAAAAGAAACAACTGGCAGTACTACCGTCTTGGGTATTACAAAGTTAGCTCACATGCATTACAATCATGATATAGGAAGTATAACTGCTGATATGAACTGATATTAATTGTTGATCAATATAAGGCTGTTTTATCAATCCAAAACTGATCCAAATGACTTGAAATAATCAGTTAACATGAAACAATAGAGTACCTTGTACAATGAAGTATAATGTTGGCGCAGGTCTAAAAACTCTTTGTTGCTGTTGTCTTATTATCAAAATCAGAACTGGAATGCTTCTGGTAATGCTCAGAAAATTCTGCCAAGGTTGCCTATTAACACAAAGTTGAAGCTTCAAATAGTACACACCCAAAATTCATTCCAGTCACTCCCAAACATATTAAAAGAAAGTTATATCAGACTGCTATGTAAATCAAACATAAACAATATTGTTGTTGATACAATAGGTACAGCAAGCATGAATATCAACAAAACTCATCACATGTTCATTTCTCCACTTTGATAAGACATAGAACCTTCAAACATGGTTATGGCGCCTCCCAAGCAAGTGAAAAGAGCACTCAACACTAGGCGCTTTAGACAGCACTTCCCATGTCCCTTCTTGGAATAGTACGGTCCAACAATGAATAGTACGACCCTAGTTTGGATTTGGTATGGCCCCAAAGAGGCCATAATTTCTCACATTCCCTATATGTTAGCTTCAATAGTTGAAATGATGTGAAAACAACAAACAATATGGCAGTGAATCCCTTCATACCTGCAACTTGGATTGGTACTGCCTATAGGGAACTACAACCAACAAAGACACACATGTACAGATCCTTAATCGCTCGAAAAACTTCTGAAAACTCTTAGCAAATGATATCAATTTCTTGCACCATCAAAATCTCCCATGATTGCAACCAAAAATGGAATTTCACTTTGCAGCTCGTAATTCTTGGATGATATCACTCTAAGCAGCTAGGGGTCGTCCCCAAAACCAGTAATCTCAAGAGGGTTTTTTGTCTTCATGAAATTTTGAGAACACAGGTTCTCTCCATATGCAGAAGCAAATAACATTTAATGGCTAACCTTTCAAATGAGCTCTTGGCTTCCTTTTATAACTTTTCGATGTGTCTTTGAATTCTTAGGATGAAGAACTGAACCAACTGGGTGAGTTTCTAAAATTAGCAAGAGCTCCTCAATGGTCAGAAATCAATTCTGAAAGCACCAAGAGGCTCACCAAGACCAACTGAATTCACTGTGAAGAACAACACTTATGCTAGACTGATTTTGTCCTATCCAAATACTTTGGAGCTTGGAGTTCTCCCTTACTCACCAATTAGTCTACGAAGAAAACTCGAAAATAGGCTAATTGTTCACAAACTGATAATGGTCAAGAAGGGGACATTATAGATTGAATCAACTAGGTGCTCCCATTGGATGTTCTTCCTTTGAGCCCTACCTACTTCAAAAGTCCATTTTTAGCTATCGCCATTTTTGAGGACAAGCACATATTTTGTGTTTGCAATTTTTTGACCAAAGCCCACTCTAGTTTTAGTTTTTTGCTATTTTTAGCATCTTAAGCCTAGAGTTGGGCGGCGTTAGATCATCTATTTCATCATGCGAGAGATGTGAGCATTAAAAAATAAATTGTAATGATTTTAATTGTTAGTTCAACTGCTAGCTGCATGTTGTGTAGTATATAGGTAATGGATGAGATAATTTTTAAAGAAGCTTGCATGTCAAGTGAGCAGGTGTAACTAGAGTTGAAATCGAGTTAGTTTAATTCATTTATTTTGATCAGTGTTCTTTAAATAGTATAAATAATTGTTATTTTGCAATTAGATTAGCAATGGTAATTGTCAAGCCTATATTTGGTTAAATTATTGATCATTGAGTGTTATTGTTATCTATATTTTTTTATTCACTTAATGAAATCTATTTTGTATGTCTTGCTTTAAAATACAAATTTTGATGTCTTATGTATGTTGACAGTTAATTTGCTTTGGCGAATTTGCAAGCTTTGTATTGCAAGGTTAGCTTGAAGGCATAGATTGTGGCTTTCTACCAAGTGTTGAATATAATTTACCACAGCATTTGTGTTTTATGTGTTTTCAGCTACTCAATCTATATGTGTACTTGCATTGTTCAATCTTCGGATTTAATTGAGCAATGCAAGTGTGAAGCTGGAGAGATTTCTGGTAGTAAAATCCCTAAAATCTCTTATCTAGTGCTGATGTATTGAATTTCCTTGTGCTCTAGACTAAAAAATTAAAAATATATGTTTTTATTTAGTTAGTTTGTATTGCTTACTCAAAATGGCCCCAAAAATCATTATAAAGTTTGTAAATAAGCAAGTAATATTGTGCACTTTAGGTTGGCTTTCAGTTTAAAGGGAGCTCCCCTTTGTAATTTGAAGAATGGTTCTATTGCACATCTGTTCTGTTTTTTTTTTTACTGAAAGGTGCAAATTAAACACTAACATGTCCATCATGTAGTACTGCATTCAAAAGACACTGTTGCATGATCTTAAGGCATTGATGGCTTGCTCTTTTTAAGGTTTTCGCTAGTTTTCTTTGTAAAAGAGTTTTGAGCTCAATTGATGGTTAGATTGTATTAGGTTGGCTCATGCTTATTCAAGCTTTTGCAAACTTGTATATTCTCATATTTTGTAGTGCTTTTCAATTTTTGATAACCTATATTTTCATTTTGTAAGATACTTTGTTTTATAGTGAATGTAATCTTGTTGGATCATTTTAATTTAAAGAGGCTCTAATTCCTGTCTTGTTTCTTATTGTTGAAGTGAATGATCTCGTGTATGCATAAGTTGCAAATTAGTTGATTAGAAGATATTGTGTACAAGTCTGAGAAAGAAGTGTGGGCTTAGATTAGATGTTTATATCTGTATTTTATTTCAGTATCTTTTATCCCTGTTCCTTGTAAGAATATTAGAAAAGGAGATGGCCTTTTAATTCCATAGAATGTCTTGCAACAGGCCCACGTTGCAAGCTTTCCATGCTTGATATTCACATAAGGCGCAGATTGCAGCGAGATACAATTTGAATATCGAGGACACATCCTTGTGTAACACTAATCCAAATATTGGGTCAAGAAAGCTGGACCATGTTGTCATTTGGAGAAGACTTCTTAGGACTTGTGCTATCAAGAGTTTTCCTTTGCCAAATTGGAGAAATATGATACACGACAGCTTGCGAAGAGGATATGAGGGTATAAGGGATGGTCAAAAACATCTGTATAGCCTTTGGTTCGATGTGTAGGTTTCATAACCAATTGGAAAACTGAATTTGGCAAGTTCGCCACTTGCAACAAGGGGTAAGTACATTGTTTTCTGTGGAAAACTCATGACAAAGAAAACTCTTACTGTGACAAGAAGTGAGCATGTCTTGTTCGAGTTAGAGAGCAAAAGATGGAGGGTTTGAGACTTTTAATGAATTCATTTCACGTCCTTTTCACCTTCTTGGCACCATGGATGGATGGAGGATGCCTATAACTGATGTATTTTCAAATTTGCAAGGGTTGGCTCTTTTGAGAAACCTTGTTTTGATGCTTGTTTGGTGGATTCAATTGGCAAAGTCAGGGATTTCACAGTTGGAAGGAGAGAGTATAGATGTGAAGAGGCTGTAAACATTAGCAAAGCTTAGATAAGTTGTAAATTTGTAATTGTGATGCAACACTTCTAATGAACATCTGAGATAGTGGTTTGAGATACCCTTGGCATACCTTCTTAGAGCTTTTCCCTCATTTTGGGTTTTCTGCAGCTGGAACTTGGTTTGCTTCTTATCTTGCATACATGATCTCTGTTTCTGTTGTTTTCCTTTTGTAATCTGATTTTGAGCATGTTCATACTGTTGTAGTGATTGTATTGAAGTGATTAACAGTGGTAATAGAAGTTTTACATTGTTGAGCCAGCATAGATATCCATAGTTGGTGAGCATTTTAGGCATAATCTCAATGGGCTATGGATCAAATACAGCACAAATATCATTTAAGATCAATCGTTTTATTTTTGCTTCTTTTTCTTTATTTTCTTATTTTTGAAATGACAGTTCTCAGTTACCATTGATACAGCTTGAAGATGGAGATATTATCTGCTTTCAGAGAGCTGCTATGCCAGATGAGAATGAACGATTTAGATATCCACAAGTCAGGTCATTTTTAGAGTATATGCGTAATCGGCAGGTAAACTACCCTTTTTATAATTTAAGATTTACTTTTTCTGGAACATATCCGGCTATTCACTATTACTATACTCTCCTGGGAAAACTTTATATATATATATATATTGAAACATTTGGGGGAACTAAAGAAAATAAACTCTTAGAAAATAAAGAAATTAAATTTTATATTTTTTAGCAAAACCATGCCAAAAAGAACAAAGCCATGTTTTTGGACCAAAAGCAAGCAACAAAACCTCCTGTTTTTCTTTGAATTTAACAGCTGCAACAACAGTACTAAAAATGTGATAACTTCCTCTAGACTTAATGAAATTTAAAACTGTAAAATATTATGGAAAGCTTAGACTAAGCCTACACAAGCCAGAAACCATTTTACAAAATATTTCTTTTGTGAAAAGCTGTTTATGAAACAATAGCACCGTTTTTTGAAGAAAATTCAAAAAAAACTTTAAGAGAAAAAATGCCAGTTTTTCAAGAAAACACTTGAAAATGTATTTGCTGAAGAATCCCTCCAAATGCAGGTGAAAAGAGTTTCAAAAATCAACTAATATTAATGAGATCCTCAAATCAAATTAGTTTGAAAAATAATTCCAAAACCATGGATCAGAAAATGCTTTGATACCAATTGATATGGAATATCAAGCCAAATAGAAGCAGCAGAAGTCAGAGATAAAATTCAACTATGGACATTAATCTTTGTAACTAGAACAAACTGCAAACTTGTATTTCAATATCTGTCTCCTATGTGAGGATGAAATACAAGTATATAGGCATTATGTATGTCAAAATTAAAGATTTGGAATACCTTTCAAATCATAATGTGAAGTAAACTAATTAACAATTAGCTAAATAACACTAACCTCCTAACAACTAGGAAACTAATATTCAACTTTTACCTTTAACCTTTTATATCGGATAAAAACTAAAATAGCAAAATAATAATTTAAATCCTATGTAATAACCTATACCCTATGAATCCTCATCATGGCCTCTATGGTTTCCTTCATCAAATCATTGTCAAGTGAAAGGTGTAAACTTGTCAGTTGGGACATTCTTTTTGGAATGATGATGTAATCAGCATAGTTCTATACTTGTAAGTCCACTTGTTTTGCTATCTAATTGTTGGCTAAAGATAGTATGTAGTAAATAAGTTAAAAACAGTTACCCAATGGTCATGATCTAACCAACAACTGTTGGCCTTTAAGAAGAATTGCCACTGTTCAGGGAGGAGCAACATAAAATCAGCACATTTCCATGACTGCAGCAATTCTTCTTAAAGGACCAAACAGTGTTGGTTAGAGTCTTAGACCATGACTTCCAGGTGACTGTTTCTAAACAAATCAAGTCAGATGCACAAGTATTAACAATAAATAAAAATATGCTGATGCAATGATTTCTCCAATTAAAAAAATAGGACTCCCATCTAACAAGCATACAGCAACTCAGAAAATATCATGGGAGAGTTGGGGAAGAAGATGTACTTGGAACCTGGAGGTACATTTTGCACCAGCTGATCCTAAAGAGGCCGCTCCAGTAGGTTGTGCATTTTGACTGCAACCCTGTGTTTGTAAGAAATGGTTGAGGAAGTTTGTGCTGATCTTTTTTGATGATATCCTCATCTTCAGCAAGACGTGGGAAGAACATCTCAAGCACTTGGAGGAAGTGCTTAGCATTCTTGAATCAGAAAGTTTGTTTGCCAAAGAGTCCAAATGTGAATTTGGAATGAAGGAGCTGCTTTACCTTGGTCACATAATCAGTGTTGATGGGGTGAAGGTCGATCCTGAAAAGATCAAGGCGACAGTTGATTGGCCACCTCCAGAGAACTTGACTCATTTGAAAGGGTTCTTGGGTCTTTGTGGCTTTTACAGAAGATTTGTGAAGGGCTACTCTCAAAGTGTTGCTCCTCTTACTGATCTCACTAAAAAGGGGGCTTTCTTTTGGTCAGAAAAGGTTCAAAGTGTGTTCGATAAGTTCAAGAAAATCATGAGTTCTTGTCCAGTGTTGGCCATACCGGACTTCTCCAAGCGTTTCGAGTTACAGTGTGATGCATCCGGAGAAGGTGTTGGGGCTGTTTTGATGCAAGATAAGCATCCCATTGTGTTTGAAAGTAGGAAACTAAGGGGTGTTGAAAGGACCTACTCCATCTATGACAAGGAAATGCTTGCAATCATGCATGCATTAGCTAAGTTCAGAAAATATCTGGTTGGGAGCAAGTTTGTGGTCAAGACTGATCACAATAGTCTCAAGCACTTCATGCATCCCGAGAAGGATTTGGATGAAAGAGCAACATAAATTGGGTGAAGTAAGCTTCTAAACTTCGATTTAAAACGTGAGTATGTCAGGAAAAAACAATGATATTGTATAGGATGTCTATCTAAGGAGAGCCTCATTTTGAGCTCATTATATTGTGAGCTTCTGCTGTTGATTGGAAGGAGATGTTGCCTGATTCGTGCCAGAAATCAGTTTGCAACCAGCATCGATGAAGAATTTACCTTCCATGGCGAAAGGTGTTAACAAAAGTGGTTGATGGTTTGATACACTACAAAGGAAGGATCTTTTTGGTGGCCGATTCTAAGCTCAAAAGGAAGATTTTGATGACTTTCCATGACATCCCACTTGCTGGTCATCAAAGTTACTTCAAGACATATAGGCAGATTCGAGAGAGGTTTTCTTGGAAGGGGTTGAAAGAGGAAGTCCAACGCTACATCATGGAGTGTCCCACTTGTCAGATGAACAAAAATGAGCATTCTCTTCCACCTGGTCTGCTGCAACTTCTTCCCATTCCCAACCAAAAATGGGAAAGCATATTAATGGACTTTATCACAGGGTTGCCAAAGGTTCAAGGCAAAGACTGTATCTATGTTGTAGTGGACAGATTAACAAAGTTTGCTCTTTTTTTGCAATCACTAGCACATTTTCAGCAGCTCAAGTTGCAGATTTGTTTTTCCATGAAGTGTTTAGATTGCATGGGTTGCCAAAAAACCTTGGGAGTGATAGGGACAGCAAGTTCCTAAGCACCTTTTGGCAAGAGGTTTTCAGGATGAGTGGTACAGTGCTTACTCCAAGCACTATCTATCACCCTCAAACTGATGGTCAAACAGAGATAGTGAACAAATGGTTGGAGGGCTATCTTAGAAATTATGTCTCGGAGCAGCAAAGGGAATGGGTGAAATGGCTTCACATTGGGGAGTATTGCTACAATTCATCCTTCCACATGTCAATAAGGATGTCTCCATTCATGGCTCTCTATGGTTATGAGGCTCCTAGCTTTGCTAATTTGGTGTTTGGTGATAGCAAAGCCCCTCAAGCCAAGGATTGGTTGCAGCAAAGTCAAGATATTTTGAAGTCCTTGAAGAACAACCTTCAAATAGCACAAAATCAGCGGAAGATGTACGCTAATCAACAGCGTGTTGAGCGTTCATTTGAGGTTGGTGATATGGTTTATTTTTTACTTCAGCCTTACAGACAGTCTACTCTCAAGAAGAGTGGAGCTGAGAAGCTCAAACCTCACTTCTATGGGCCATTCAAAGTCATCAGAAAGGTTGGAGCAGTGGCTTATGAGTTGGAACTACCATCAAGTAGTAAGGTTCACAATGTCTTCCATGTGTCTCGCCTCAAGAAGGCACTTGGACACAATGTTGTTGCTTCATCACAGTTGCCTCCCTTGGATGAAGAAGGACAGTTGACCTTGATTCCAGAAGAGATTATTAATTCCAGAGAGCGTTGTTTGAGGAGGACAATCAAAGAATACTTGGTGAAGTGGAAGAACTTACCTTTGGAGGATGCTACTTGGGAGAATGAGGAGATTCTGCAGCATCCAGACTTGCGATTGCTTGAGGGAAAGCAATCTTGGGGAGGGCGGACTGTAATGTCCCCTTCTCAAATGTGATCATTTTAGTTGACCGTTGGCCTATTTCGGAGACCCGTAGGCTACTTGGAGGGTGAAATTAGGGTTTCCTATTTTTGAGGAGGTGGTTGTTTGAAGTTTGGAAATTGGATTGCGGATTCTTTCTGGGTTTTCAGAGAGCTTCGCAGTGGTATAGTCTATTTGGTATTCCAAGCAACTTCATGAATTTACTATTTTTGGTAAATTCTATTTCTGGCAATGACCTTGTGGATTTCAGTGCTGTGGGCTCTCGTCTTCAACCAATTCAGTTGGTAATTGGATTTTTGGCTCTTGGATGCTTTTTTTGGAGAATTAAGTTATTTCATGTTATAATGTTATATTTTAATATTATAACCCCAACCTAACGTTATAACTTCATATTGTTGTTTTAAAAAGGGGACTTTGTAAGGTAAATGCTTCATAGGGAATATGACCCATATTTAAAGACAAATTTATGGGTTGGAGAATTGGGACAAGAGATTGTACACCTCAGTGAAATATTGCCTTCAGAGTTGGTTATGGCACAAGAGGCTAGGCCATCTCAACTTTGATAATATTGTCAAAGTTAGCAAATCAAATGCTGTGAGAGATATGCCAAGGATAACAAAACCTTCTAATATCATTTGTAGAGAATGTCAACTTGGAAAGCAAACAAGGTCAAGTTTCAAGCCTAAGGAACACTCTACATCGAAGCCATTGGAACTCATACATACTGATCTTTGTGGGCCAACCAAATCCAAGAGCATGAATGGAGAAAGATATTTTATGTTGCTGATTGATGACTTCTCAAGAATGACTTGGGTTGCATTTTTGAAAGAAAAATCTGAAGCTTTTGATAAATTCAAAGCTTTCAAAGAGCTGGTTGAAAATGAAGCAAACATCAAGATAAAATGCCTTAGATCAGATCGAGGAGGAGAATTCACATCAAAGGAATTTGAAATTTTTTGCATAGAACATGGAATTAAAAGGCAATTTTCTGCAGCAAGAACCCCACAACAAAATGGGGTTGTAGAAAGAAAAAATAGGACAGTTCAAGAAATGGCAAGGGCAATGCTAAATGAATCTAAGATAGCAGATTCCTTTTGGAAGGAAGCAATTCATACAGCAGTTTACATCTTGAATCATGCACAAATAAGAGTGAACAATGAGAAGACACCATATGAACTTTGGAAAGGTAGACCAGCAACTATCAAGTACTTTAAAAATTTTGGAAGCACTTGCTACATTAGAATAGATGAAGAAGATCTGAGCAAATTTGACACAAGAGCAAATGAGGGAATCTTTCTTGGCTACTCTTCAAAAAGTAAGGCATATAAATGCTACAATAAAAGAACTCACAAAATTGTTGAAAGTGCTAATGTAAGAATTGATGAAGGAAAGCAATTCAAAGAAGTTGGACAAAGTGATCACTATGTTCAAACTATGAATGATAAAGACAAAGAAGATGAGGACTCCAAAGAGGAAGAAGAGGAGGAAGAGACAGAAGAAGAAGAATCTTCACAACGGACTTCCATGAAGACACCAAAGACACCTTCCAAGTTTGTTCAAAAGAACCATCCTGAAGATTTGATCC